>CAIGRP010042156.1:0-11661 GCA_903798385.1 Fraxinus cuspidata
GTTAGCTATTCTTGGGCTTTCAATACATTCTTGTCAAGTCATCAATAAAAAGCACAAAGTACTTACTGCCATTTAGAGTAGGTGCTCTCATTAGACCATATACATCAGAGTGAATTAGTTGCAGCTTATTTGTGGCCCTTCTTGACTGATTTTTAGGAAATGACAACCTAATTTGCTTTCCCAATTGACAAATTTAACGCACACATCCATCATTTTTGTTGATTTCAGGCAAACTTTCAACAAGCTCCAATTGATGCATTTGTTCCAGAGATGTGTTATTAACATGTCCAAATCGTTTATGCCATAAAGAAGGTTCCATTAGAGTGCCTACAAGTGCCTGATCATTCATATTTTTCCATTCTAAAGGGAAGCTCCTATATCTCATTCCAACTGTCATCACTTCTTGATTTTGTGAACCAAATATAGTGCAACCTTTATCCCTAAAGATTAGTGTATAATCTTTCTCAATTAACTGACCAACACTAATCAAGTTTTGATCTATATTAGGCACATATAGAACATGAGAAATATACTTCATACCTGAAGAGGTTTGCACAGAGATTTCACCAACACCTTTAACTTCCACAAACTCTTTATTCCAAACTTTAACCTTTGATCTGTAGACCTCATCTAGCTTTACAAAAATACTGAGATTGGAGGTCATATGGTGAGTACATCCACTGTCCAACAACCAGGTTTCATCACTGCTGCAAGTCTTCACGTTCATGGCTGTAAACAGATGCTCCTCCTGCTGGTTAATTTCTGCAACCTGAGCCTGCTGTGAATCTTGCTTCTCTTTCATATTTTTGCAAACTTTTTGAACATGTCCAAACTGCTTACATGTTCTACGTTGGACTCCTGGCATGTACCAGCATCATTTGGGAGAGTGGCCGGTTTTCTTGTAACGAGGACATGGTGGATAACTTTCTTTTTTTGCCTGCAGTTCTGTTGCCTTCAACTTTCTTCTTTTCAGGCTGTTGCTTTTCACTCCAAAGCTTATTTGAGTTTTATATTTTCCCTTGGCAAATAGGGTTCCTTCAACTTGTTCTTCCGGCATAAACAACCTCCTTTGCTCAGTAGCTTACAAGGCATTTATAAGTTCTGATAAGGTTATGGTAGACAAATTTCTGGAATCTTCATGTGAGGAGATTTTTGCCTCAAATTTCTTAGGCAAACTACTACCACACGTTTATCAAGTAGTTCATCCCCTAACAACCTTATTTGTTTCACCACTTTCATCAGCCTATCAGAAAAGTCCTTCACAGATTCAGCCTCCTTCATCTTCAATGTCTCATACTCCCTTCTAAGATTGAGAACTTGCATTTGTCTGGTCCTTGCATTCTCCCTAAACTCCTTCTGCAATATGTCCCAGGCTTCCTTTATTGTTTCACATGTGATAATCCTGGTAAAAATTGCATCGAAAATGGCTGATTGAATGGAAGACAAAGCCTTGAACTTCTTTGCAACCTCCTCACTATGTTACTTCAATTGAGTAATAGTTAGATTTGCTCTAAGAGGTGGTGGCTCTGAACCAGATTCTGTGATTTCCCACAGGTCATAGGCCTTCAGATATGCCTTCATCTTCGTAGCCCAAAAATCATAGTTCTCTCCTGTAAATATTAAGGGTAAGGGTGCTGAGAAACTGCCTGAAGCCATCTTCTTGCTGATTTTATGAAAAGTTTTCTCTCAGGGCTGCTAGTAAAGTTCTTNCGTAGTTCTCACCTGTAAACACTGAATGTAAAGGAGCTGAAAAACTGCCTGAAGCCATCTTCTTGCTGATAAGGTGGTAGTTTTTTGTTTTTTGGTGAAAGGTTTCCTCACTTGTTTTCTCTCAGAAAATCTGTCTCACTGCCTTTTCTTCTTCCTTAAAGATCAACTTTTAAGCTCTGATACCACTGATGGTTTTTAAGCAAACAAGAAACACGGCTGAATGTATATATGTCATACTTGGATACAATTTAAAAATATTTGTACCACCATCCTACCTACTACCACTAAACCATACTTGACAATGCAATAACTTGTAGTAGGTCCAAACTAGCCTAACTTTACATCATTACATAAGTTAGACATAACAAAACAACATGTGACTAAATGGAAACCAAAAACATTTGTTGAGCGACAACAAAAGTTTCACTTACACACCCAACTTCAACACTCCTCCTTGACACTTTTGTTGGAAACANACATGTGACTAATGGTAACCAAAATTATTTGTTAAGTGACAACAAAAGTATCACACACACGGCTGCCTTCAACACTAGCTCTTTATAACATAACTACATCATTTACCAGCTGGTAGATAATGGGAAGTCACTACCAATAACTGATGTCACTGTTATTTTTTGTGTTTGTCCTCTTTGTTTCTCCATGTATATCCAACTACTACAATTTCCCAACTTGTTCAGCTTATGTTTTGCTATCACTGACATTATAGACGTTGCAGATTAACTTTTTTTTGTAAATAATATTTAAACAGAATTTGTATATACCAGGTCACAATGTTAAATGACAGTTGTATAGATCATGAAGAGAAAGAATCATACTCTTCCTGAACTGGTGGACTTCTGTTATCTGATGTTGCTGATTTTATGTCCAAGAGGATGACTTTGTCTGGTAGAAGTGAGTGCATTCTATATACACTAACAAATTCTTCAGTCAATGAATAAGGAATTCCATGATCTCTAGGCCTTCTTAGACCGACTAGTCCACTACAAACTGGTCCAAACTTATGCCCAATTAAGTCCTTGATTTTCTTCCCAAAAAACCCATACCTGCAGGAAATTTTATTTATTAATTGGGTTTCGGAGAAAATCAAACTTAATCCATAAGCTCTGAAATTTTCTGATTCAATGCTAAGACATCAGGTACTGATAACTTATAGATGATGTATGTGGACTTGGGACCTTTAAATCCGGTGCTAAAACTAATACATGCATTGAACTGTCCTACCAGTTTATCCTCATTCCTGCCAACAGAGTATCAGTCTTGAGGAGTTCAACTGTCCAATCAATGGTATGTATTTTAGCAATAACAGCTGAAGTCACCAATCTTGCATGTTGGTAGAGCTTCTCATCATCAAATTCTGGGTAATGTTCCTGGAGTACATTTAGAAGTTACTCCAACAACATCAATTGAAATGGAATAATCATATAATTTCAAAAAGATCCTAAAGATATTTTCTTTAAAAGTACATGAGAAAGTTTTCTCTAATGGTTGTACATGCCTTTTCTTGTCAACCTTTCTGTTGATCATCATTTAGGAGTTTCCTTATAAACAAGGTAAAGATCCTTATGGGAAAAAATTCTTTAATGTACTGGACTACATCATTAGATGATAAATTGAACCTGTTAAAGAAAGAAAAAATTATGCTCATAAGAACAAAGACGTAGAATTAGTTATACAGCCATTTCATGCAGAACATGAGGATCAGTTAGAGATTTGAGGAATCCAAATAATTTGGCATATACATAAAAAAACTCCCAAATTCTTAAACATGAACTTTTCAGATTTTTACATATAGTCTTTTTCCTTTCCAATGGCTTAGGTATCTCTTCATTTAATGTCATTCTCAGAAGATTATGCAAATTTAGCAATACTTGAAAATGGAGAGACTCTAATCTCAAATTCAATGTGAGAAATATTTAAGAATAACATACACAGAGAGAAAATATATGGTGTCGAGCTTTCTCAGTAGATCTGGAGAGCACTTCTAGAATACTCGTGGATATTTATCAACATGTATTCAGTGCACAGTAATATAGCTCTTTAATTCTTTGCTAAATTTGTTTCCCTACAAATTTGTAACAGCACTCTCTCTCTCTCTCTCTCTCTCACACACACACACACACACACACACTTAATGTTCTACCAACAAAAAAGTTAGAACTTACTTTGAGGATATCACAAACAATGTTATGCTCTTTAACAAACAAGGCCTGCAAAAGGGAGAAGCCTGCCCAACAGTTTCGAACATCTCCGGAGATTGGAATGCCCTTCTCATCATGTTCAAGAAGTCCATCTCTTGATATGTTTAGCTTCCCATCTTTAAATGTTCTCACTTTAATCATGCCATCAATGTTATTTCCATAAATAACACTCCCATCCCTGATCAAGTCAGAGATACGTAAGTAGGAGATACTGAAGTGAACACAAGTATGGGTAAATTACATCTTTAATTGTTCTCACTTTTACACTTCTGAAGCTTATTTCTTTCAAACTCCAGAATATATAATATTAAAAACAGCATAAAACAAGCTTCTAACAGTAACTCTTCTGATAAAAAATAAGTCAAGAATACACGAAAGGTAACCAGTATAACTCAACAATGAAGTGCTTCTCTTGGAAGGGTAAAAAAGTTGCTATAAGTTTGACTTTGCTTGTCATCTTCCTATATCATCTAGGATTCATATGACACTGCATTTTCTATTAAAGTGGCACCTATTGCATAACTCAAAATTATCTAGTTTCTTTACCATTAATATTTGCTCTATAATATACCTCAGTTTTGTAGAAAGCTATTGTTACAAGCACTCACCACCATGGAGTCCTTGAATTCAGAAACCCAATCTCGGGCTTAGGTAAACCGGTCTGAACTTTTTTGTTCTTATAGAACTTGAAAGACTTCAATGGACACCCTTCTGCAACTTCATTGGGAGCTCGAATCTCCTCCTGGCATTAGATTACAGAAGATGAACACCACATTTCTAAGAAAAGAGATTATGCTCAGATATCAAGTTAGTGAATCAAATCTAACCCAATTTCAAGAGCCATCCAACTTCCAATCATTTCGAGAACATTTTTTCAAAAGAATTCACATATACCAGGAATAAGTATTAAGGTTTCCAGGTGAAAAACAATCAGGGGAGCTTTGGGTTCCTATATTTCCTAGACCTTCCCACAGACCAACCATACTGATGGTCTATCCTAGTCCGTAATCTCAATGAATTTTCAGCAGCAATAGGTCGCAGCCAAGAAAAAGAGACGATTAAGTACCTGTTCGGTGTCCTCCATATGATCAATCCAGTCATGTATCATGAATTGTATCCATGAACATGCTATCATGTTGAATTGCTTCCCACAATCTATGAATTTTCTCCTCTCCAAGAGCTTTGTGGCTATAATCGATGGTTGAGGTTCCAACAACTGTACCACAAAATGTGAAGAACTCAACTTACCACAATTTAGAAAATATATCTAATAGAATACAAGTACCCACGCTGCTAATGTTTCATACATGATATATTAAATATAGGCGTAAAAGATTTTAAACTACACAAGCAGAGGATTTGAAGGTTTACATGTAGTAGTCCCCCCTCCCTCGAGATCACTCTATGTTTGTTGAAGGTTGAACAGAATTTAATTATGCCAAGCCAATCGCATATTAGCTTCGTTAAAAAATTAGTAAATTAATTTGTTTTTTTTTTTAGCTTCCTCAGAAACTATTGATTCGAGATATGGTTAAAACATAAAGATACATCCTATAAACCTTAATCAATATAGTATTTACTAGCCATCTGTTTGTTGAAAATGTTACAATTATGAGATGAGAGCTGAAATCAATCAGCAAAAAGACTCACCCGAGGTCCTGCCTGTCTCTAAGAACTAGTTGCACAGTACAGTTATGGGAACTCTTCAATTCCTAGTTGATTCTATTAGAGAACTGAATATTAAAGGATCACAAATACATCTCACGTGAAACTAATTATATTTTTTATGTTCTGGTGTACAAGTGACTATAATCGAACTAATTGTCTCATTATATTACATGAAATGTTTCAGTATTGTTAATTGGGAACCTATATGAGCAGTGTTTCGATAAAGAGTAAGATGCCAAAAGCATTTGAAAGTAAAAAAGAATAACATACTAAACTAAGTCTTGTTCCCATTAAATGTGGGGTAGAAAGTAAAAGAATAAATAAAAGTAAAAATTTAAGAATTGGCTAATCAAGGAATTCTTTTGTTTCTCCAGCTGTTCAAATTATTTTCTCATAACAGCTGATTTTTTAACTTCTTTCTTACTGGTTGAACTTGTAGAAGCACCATTGCTTATGAACAAAACAACATTTGGCGCAATTTCAAATGGTGTTCAAATAAATGGAACAAAGCCAAGGCGTCAATCTTACCCCATAACATGAAGTTGCTGGAGGCATGTTCCGACCAAAAAAGGTACCTTGGCTTCCTACAAGATCATTGAGAGGATGATTGCACTTTCCATCAGCTGTTCGATATGAGAACTCTCCAGTGTCATATTTCTGGCCTTTGCTTCCTTCAACATGCAAGAGGTTGTACCGCTGATGCAAGTGCCTTCTCATTCCAAGGTAAGCCAACCCCAAAAGCACTGGTAATCGATGCCATGCTCCGAATTTATCCACTAAATGTATTATCTGAGTTACAAAATATAGTTATCAGTAATCTAACCAAAAGAAAATAACGCTTGATCAGACCAGCATGCATGTCAAAAGCACTTGGTACCATGAAATTGGCGTTTTATAAATTAGAATTAGAAAAGTTTCCATTCAAATATTTTGCAAATTCCACTTCCATGCAACCAAATATACTGGAAATTAGTGTGTGCCTGTGTACAAGGAAGAGAGAGCACTAACATAGAATATAATAGTGTCGAGAAGTGACATGTTAGATACATTAGGCTGCAATTGAGGATGAACTAAAGAAGAAAATGGAGAAAAAGCCATTAGAACAGTTGCCTGCAGCTGCTATTAGAATCCAAAGATGTGATGTGCAAAAATGAGGTCCAAACAGAGTTTAAATGTTGCTTGGTCCCTTTCCACCAGTCCCCTTTCCTGCCAAAAATGAGTCAACGCTGTGAGGCCCAACGTTTGGTGTATTAACACGTATGAATTTCATTCTGTCCTATCAAGTTCCACAAGTAGGCCAAATAATAGCTACTTCAGTGGCATGGTTAGCATATGCTTATTAAATTTAGTCATAGTAACACTTTGAAAAGAAATATGTATGATTCATTTTCTCCATTAGCAGCACTCTTAAATCATTATAAATGTTTTCAGAATATAATCAAGTTTCATGTACTGCCTACTAGGTTACAAACTGAAACAAATAATATATATGTGTGCGCGCGCGCAATGGAGGAAGAAACCATGCGAGCCAGGTATTTTATCGAGCACATGATGTGCATCAAATAAAAACGTCAACATAAAAACCTTAAAAAGAAACAATACCCGCCATTTTACCTGGCGTTTTGCTGATCCAAAGCTGACCTAATGCGGATTGATTTCCATGGAAAATTACGGAACAATGTTTCTCGAATTCCAATGGTACCAGAGAATTGGAGCCGTAAACTAGAATTACAAATTTTTTTCTATCCTTAAATGAATATTCATGAAATTTAATTTCAGAAGTTCAATTTCAAGCATCCCAAATGAAATTGTGTGTTTGCGCATGCGTTTCTCACTAGAATTCAAATGCTAACTGCTTTTAAGTGAGCAAGAGTGAGGTTCCCTAATTTACGAAAAGATTAAGCAATTGTAACATTCACATGAACAGTGTGATTCTGTAAAATTTGTCCCTGGGATTTGTTAAAAAATATCAATTAGGTCCCGTTTGATAGTCCCTGTTTTATAGGGAAGATGGAAATTACCAACCCATTTTCCACTTTATGGTCTATTTGATACACCAAATTTTCTAGGGAATTACTTTTCTGCTTTTGGCTCACGTTACCTCTTATTCCACGAAATTATGGAATTGAAATTCCCCTGGCTTTGGTGGTTTTTCATTTTCTTGGCAGTTGGTTGAAGCTCCACTTTCCCTTTCTTCTCACGCCTTCCCCATTCCTGTTCACCTTCTCCATCCCATTTCTTGAATACCCTCAACATCAACCACAAAAATCACCATGAAATCCTATAATTGAAGGGGAGGAGTGTGTGGATACCACCCAGAAAAACACGGAAGCTGTCGGAACTAGAAAACCCAGAAGGATCCCCAATTTCAGACCATCGAGTTGCCGATTAAGGTCTACTCTACGCCCCTTTATCTCTGTCTTTCATTGAAGGAACGGGCCTTCAATTCCCAAACAAACCTTTAAATTGGAGCAAACTCTGATGCCCCTAATGTTTTTGTATCAAGTGAAGAATTCGAACAATTCCGTTTTGCAATTTGCAGATTTTGTTGCAAATTGATAACGAAACCATAAAATCTCTATACAAACACACACAAAAATTCAACATAGGAACAAATTCACAAAGCTTCAATAGATTACCCTGCTGATTACCAACAACAGGCGTACGATCCCTCATCTCAAATCCAAGCATACGATCAATCCGCACAAGCTTATTATGCACACCATCAATATAGTAATCAACAACAGCACGCCTATTACGGTTACCCTCAGCACCAACAACAAGGAGAACCCACCCCACCTTGGGTTACAGTGCCGCAGCCCGTAACATAACAAGCCGCAGAACAAGCCTAGAATTCTTGTTACTAATGACATCCTGTTCCCATCTCAACTATTGCTTTTCACCAAGTAACAATTATCTATTTTCCCCTTTCTGTAAATAGCTATGACATTTGCCTTTCACCTTTTTTGAACTGAATGGCTTTGAAATGTCAACCAAATACACTAGTGATTGGGTGTGATGAGTAATACGCCTGGTGCAGTTGCCTATGCATTTTATTTAACTTAATTTGGTTCACAAATAGAACATGTGAAACGAGATTTTGCAGTATTCCAAATTGTGATATATACGTATTTTAATTTCCATAAGAGCAAATTGATGAACATTTACTCAGAAGATTGATCACTGCTGCATTGATATAGTGGTCTCTTTCCCCTGCTAAGTTTTATTGGACACCTTGACATAGATTGCATTGAACTCTTCTGTGATTTGGATAAAGAGGGGCTATCGTCTGAAATCATCTTTCTTCATCTTCTATTATGTTTTTTTGGTGATTGCAACAGCAGATTAAACTTACAAGAGGCAGCGAACTCACGAGATAGTGAACTAGTTTTACATTCCAACAGAAGTGGTCCTGCAACATTTAATCATATTCAGGTATGCAAAATATCTGGTAAAGGTCTCAAGTTCCATTTGGTTTTATGTCGGGTAGATGTGTTTGAGAAGCCATTTTCCTTTCTCATACATTGATGGAAAGGTATAGTAAAAGAAACATGATTATTATACAATTCTATTCATTGGGAGTGTGATGATGGATGGTAGGAAAATATATGAAGGATCTATCTCATTGAGTGATTTGCTTGGGTACGTAAGTTTGACTGTTAAGAATGAAGGATGGCTTGAAGAGGATGTAATGTACGGAATTAGAGTATATGGACAAAATAGAGAATTCATAGAAGATTGTTATGTGATAAGAGTATATTCGCTAAGTTAAAGGTAAGTTCTACATGAAAATTATTAAACCTGCTATACTTATGCTAAGAACTCTAGTAGGTAGTGGAGGTTTCACCACATGAGGATAAATTAAAGAAATATGCCTAAAATGGTTATTTGTTGTTGAAGTTGCATAGAAATAAAGAAACTCAAGTTCACAATTATTAATGTATCATCTTCAAACATGAACAAATCTCTCGTTTTCTAATGCTTATTGTTCTTTTCAAATTTCATTATTGGATCTTGCGTAGAGTCTGTAGAGAGCTAACAATTGTAAGAATTTTTTTAAATTAAAAAACATGTTTGATTACTTTTGAAGACCCGTTTTGAGCTGATAATTGGAGGTGCGTTAGCTCCTTTTCATCTGTATTTTCGCATTGACCATATATGTTTTCATATTTTGTTCATTGTCAACAATCATTTACATCATATTGAAACTTTTTTGATATTGTTCTAAGTACCATGGCTACCACAAGGAACCAACGTCGTTGCCAACGACAACAATTGGGAACAACAATTGGGTCTATTTTGGATGATGGTCATGGAAGTAATTGTTATATATAATACCATCAGGCATCGTAATCGACAACTCCTTAGAGCCCCACATAAAAATTGAGATTCTGAAAGAGAAATAACACTTAGACGGATATTTGGTACGAGTGATATAATTTGTCATGATCTACTGAGGATGAAGATAGCTCTGTTTCAAAGTTTATGTGCTCGTTTACGAACATATGGTTTGGTTGACAATAGATCTGTAAAAGTAGAAGAACAAGTGGCCATATTTCTCAACATCGTTGGACATGACCACCGTAATCGAACTAAAAGTTTTACGTTCTTTAGATTTGGTCAAACAATGAGTTATTACTTCCATAGAGTTTTACAGGATTGCCTTGGATTGTATAGAGATGTTGTGAACAATGCCACTATTCATAACTCCCCGTACGAGAAGGATAATGAGAAGCCATGGTTCCATTATATTCAGGTTAGATGGTATTATTAAACTTCGTATAATTTTCCGTCACGATCACTATTCCTAATTTAACCAAAATTTTTTATTTTCGTATTAGGATTCTGTGGGGGACAATCGATGGTACTCACATTCTTGCGACGGTCCCCATAGAGGAACAAGTGAGGTATCGTAATAGGAAGCAAATAATAACTCAGAATGTTTTGGTCGATTGTACATTTGATATTAAGTTTACATATGTGCTTGTCGGTTGGGAGAGATCCGCCCATGACGGTCGGTCGTTAAGGAGTGCAACTTTATGACTAGGTCATAGGCTAACAATTCGTGTTGGTAAGATCTACATTTTTGTTCGATAATTTCACTTTCACCTCTTTCAATAACGAACGATAACTTACCAACCGTGTGTGGAATAGGTAAATATTATCTTGCCGATACTGGATTTCCACTGGTTCCGGGATTTCTAGCACCCTACTGCCGAACTCGGTACCATCGTGGAGACATTAAGGGACATCGGCCTGAAAATATGAAAGAGCTGTTTAATTTTCGACATTCATGTTTATGAAATATGTGGAGAGGATTATTGGTCTGGTAAAAAAAGATTCGCATATCTCAGGCATCAACCATACCACGACATTGAGACACAAGCAAGGATTGTGCTTGCTTGTTGTGCCACTCACAACTTTTTAAGGATTTATGAAGCAGATGATCTTTGCAACGAGGACTATTGTAGTAGCGATGATGAGGTTAACCCTGGACATGTTGATGCACCCGAAGATGACACACCAAATGCTCCTATATCTATCACAGCAGAAGCTGCGTGGTCTAGTAATAGGGATACAATGGCTGATGACATGTGGGCCGCTTACTATCCAAGTCATGATGCGGGGATTGATTTTGATTGAATCTGCTATGTTGTAATTTCATTACTTGTGTTTCTTTGTAATGTTCGGATATGAACTTGCTAGTGTTGTTGTCTCGTACTAAGGTGCTTCCATACTTGTTCCATTGTAATATTGACTTCGGTACTTGTTCTGTTGTAATTTTTTCATATTTCCAACCGTTCTACGTTTACATCAATGATATAGTTTCGAATCTCGTTGCCTGGTTTATATCGTTGTTAGATTGATTTTCAAGCAATATATTGTTAATTCTACTTATGCTAATATTGACGTCTTCCTATTTTCACGTGACAACATTGATGGCACAGAATCGACGAAGCTCTACGGGCCCTTTTCATGTTCCCAGACCGACCACCCCAGTAATAGGGAATTACATGCTGGATGTTGGTGGATCGCAATTGGAGCCTAATGCTAAGACTCGTCA
>CAIGRP010042177.1:0-12294 GCA_903798385.1 Fraxinus cuspidata
TTTTTTTTTTTTTTTCCTTTTTTAACTAATTATGAGTTGTTTGTTTATTTATAAATGAAGTTATATTTTCTTCAATGACATGTTGAATCTGCACATAACTTGTAATCATGGCAGCTACAACGGGTTGCACCTGATCTGATATAACCATGTCAAATAACAAATAAGAATGGATAATCTATTTCAGGCTTTTCATCAACTTGAGGAATGATGCCTTTTGGATTTTATTTACTGTTCGGCTAGGAATATGAGCTTCTGAGGTTTGAACCGGTCATTTGACAAGATGAACGTGTCCAAGGAATAGTTCGATACCTTGATTGAAGCCGGCCAGAACCTATTCTGTGTTATTTTAATGAATAATAAGAAATTGGGAAGGAAAAAATTGATGTATTGGTCAATGTTATGTGGGGTTAAGTAATTAAATAATCTCAGACAGATACAATTTGGTTATCCGTTTGGGGGTAAGAATTCATCTAGAAGAGAATTATATGAAGTTCCCTTAAAAAAAAAAAAACAAAAAGAAGATCTATAATTAGAACTGATCATTTGACATGATGAAGGTGGCCAAAGGAATAGTTCGCTTTAAGCCGACCATAAAGAGGGCATGTGTATCTAAGAGCATCTCCAATACATTCCATCAACTGTAATCTAGATTATCTTAAATAGTGAGGCTTCTAGCATTAATGTGACGACCCCATAATGTTCAAATTTATCTCTAATGAGTTCCGTCTATAATTCAAGTGAGAGAAAGAAATATTAAATTGATGACTTACTCAATCTAAAAGATTCTCTACATATAGATGGTTCTTTTGAGAGTGGGCATCTACTGCCACCTAGACTAGTGTTAGATGCAAAATTATTATTATTATTATTATTTTTTTTTTTGCCACTTGAGTTAAGACATATGCCTAGTCATATTTGTTGGAGAAATGTTTTTGTAGATATTGTCTATTTTAGCTCATGTGGTAATCTTTCTTTAGTGTAATCCACATTAATATTGGAGATGGTCTAAGATGTTTCCGTGCAAAAATTACTATTGATATAAACACCGTAAGAAGAAATTGAAGAATTTTGGCTCAAATATTAGCATTAGCCTAGCTTTAGTTTGAATATCAACCCAAGACCAATGCTCAATTATTCAAGTTGTATTAGACACTAGGATTATTAATAACTCTTTTCATGACATTCATGAAATGTGAATATTTTATTGTCAAATTTAATATTCTATTTAATGCATGTTTGATTAAATTTACTTATAATTATTAATTTTATTTTATTATAGATAATTTGTATTGATTAGATCTAAAAGTAAATTACTTATTTTAATAGTTAAGACACCGCATATTTTGCTAAATTTAAAAGTAATTATTATTTTTATTCTACGTATGTTTTCATTTATTACTTATTCATACTTATAAAAACATTACTTATTTTGACCATGAAAAATATATTATGATCAAAATAAAGAACTTACTTTAGAATCGATATTGACAATAAAAACAATATTTGTTAAAACTTATTTATTTATAAAGTAATCTATATATGAGTGTATTCTTGAAATCGAGCAAAATATGGACATGAATTAAATTTAATTTCTTTGACCCTCGAAATTCTTAGTTGTTTTTTTCTCTTTGGTTGAGATTCTTCACTCACTTTGAAATGTGGTGAAACAAAAGATCGATAAACACACCAAATAATAATTTGAGACAATAACATATAGATTATGGCGATATATTATCGATTGTGTGTTTCGATCAAACTTTCAGTTGTTTGGAAAGATTGGTCGTCAAAGTTATTAGAAGAGTATTCGTTAAATAATTTTTTAATTTTCATTTATGGATATGTATTTTTGCTTAATTCATTTATGATTCGGTCAATTTATATTTTTTAAGGCAAGCATCGATTTTCTATTTGGTAAAAGAAAACAAAGATTTAGTGGAATGTCTCAAGGTGAGACATCTAATTTTTTTTAATTTCATTGAGTTCTATATCTTTTTATCGTGAATGTCACAAGAATATTCTCCGAAACTCGATTTCTTGTTACATTAGTTCATTTTAAATTTTTTAAATTTCAACTCACCCTCACATCATTAGCTGACTTCATTTTTGGTGGCAAATCTCCCAATAGGAATAGTGTTGATGCCTTGAGGGCTTCCACATCGTATAAATGGAGAGTTTTAAACAATTGATTTTCCTTTAAAGTTGCTTTCATTGACTGTAATGAGCATCAAAGAAGACGAGGGCATATTACCAGATCTTCCAAGCTATCTTACACAGTACAAAAGTATCCAAATCAGTACATATCTGTAAAAAAAGTTTGATCCAGTGTGAACAGTGAACATGAGAATTGACCCACACAAGATCCCTTAAAAGTACGACAAAATTGATCGAATATTAAATTCTTAGGAAAATTCTACAAGAGAGAGGTGGGGTCTAATAATTTCCTAATTTATCAACTACCTCATGATTGGTACAATAACTGTACCACAAACTTGTCAACAATTAGGACGAAGTCATCTTTAAAATCGACTTATTAAGCCTTTGTTTGGTGTCTTTTTTTTTCAAGAATGCATTTTTTTGTTGATTTGACGAGGAATGTGTGATTGAAAAAGAAGAAAAAATTATTGATATAAATCGACTTATTAAGCCTTTGTTCGGTGCCTTTTTTTTTAAGAATGCATTTTTTTGTTGATCTGACGAGGAATGTGTGATTGAAAAAGAAGAAAAAATTATTGATATAATGAAAAATATTATGGGAAATGATGATTGTACATCATGCTTGGTGTACAGCCCCTCACATGTGAGGGCCCGTGAGAGGGCTCATCATGAATAAAAAATTCATGGGCCCCCTATGTGAGGGAGTTGTACATTATGCTGTACAAACACGATGTGTATGTAACATTTTTCAAATATTATTTTATTAAAGAATATGTGGTTGAAAATGAATAAAATAATGAAAAAGAAAAAATAATGTCGCTCAAACTGGTGCTAAGGTGACACTTTTAAATTTACAAGGCAAGCTTTTTACAAGCAATCATTGCAATCCAACCTCCCTTAAGAGTCGTGGTCTGCAGTGATTGGTTCTTTTCAATTGGATGAATCCATCGAATCTACTGAGAGTAGTAAGCTTCAAAGTTGCCACGTCTGCAATGAGATTTCTCGAAAGAAATGTGTTCTCTAATTCCAATATTCCAAGCAACTTGAAAACAGTTTGTCCCTAAAAAGTAAAATCGATTTGTAAGGTGAGGGTGCTCAACACGCTTATAAACATGAGGCAAACCTTCCGGCTTCTAGTATAAACGTAAATGTTAGGAATAGTCATTATAAAAAAAATTATTCAGCATTAAGAAAAAGAATTTATTATCATCAGTATTCTAAAAAGTATGCATAGAAGTCGACTAGGCTCGAGGTGCAAACAAAACATTTTGTCTTGATAGTAAGCGCAAATTAAGCGATCAAGTGCTAACTTAACCACTTAAGGCGCTCCTAGACGTGTCTAGGCACGCTCTATTAATTTTTATTTTATTTTTCCATTGAAAAAAAACATTTTATTTGACTCAAGTTTAGTAACTTTTTTTAAAAAAAGCCATTTATTTGACTTTAGTTTCAATTTTTTAAATGACTTTATCTAATAAAAATTTAAATACGATTTAAGCTACGATACTATCTATATTATATAATTGTGATTTTGAGACTTATCGTTTTGTTGAAAACTTCGAAAGTATATAAGAAGTTTTTATAAATCTATTAAGTAAGACTTATCTAGTTGAAAGTTAAAAATATGAAAAATAGTCTAGTTTTTAATTATTAAATGATTTTTAGAATAATTAAATATTTATAATAATAATAATAATAACAAGTAACTTTTTTTATGTCTAGGCCTCACTTAGTCTTGTAAAACTTGATCAACACGCCTAACCACGCTTCATACTTTTTAATATATTAACCATCATCAACGTTGATACAACGGCATGCAATTTCCATCTCCAACCAAATCTATTCCCATTAAACTAATTTCAACGCCAAAATATCCAAAGAATTATATATTCACGTGTTGCCATCATATGTGCCACCAAAATACTGTTAAACAATATCAAACATCAGCAGTGTGAACACACATCAGCACAGTGTGAATAAGACAGGAAACTAGACATCCTTAAATTATATCTCCGCGTTCAGAGGGACATGTTCGTTGAGAAAAGGCCTTTTTTTTTTTTGGCAAGCTATGGGGGTGAAAGCCAGTAAGATGAGCAGATTTGTGAGCGTACGCAGTGTGAAGCGCTTGAATGGACCTTCAACAGCACCACCAAGGGGGTATATTCCAGTTGCAGTTGGAGTAAATGATGAAACAAAGCATTTTATGGTGCATACCACAGCTTTATACGATGCAGAATTCTTGGAGTTGCTGTGTAGATCAGCGGAGGAATATGGTTTTTGCAATGAAGGCATTCTCAGGATTCCTTATGATGCAAAGGCTTTCGAGGAACGGATGAGGAAAGGGCACAAGCAGAAGTTGGTTAAGGTTCGGCCAACGTAGACTAGTCAATATTGTATACCAAGCATATCCTTGTCAATGTTGTCATTTAGGGCATGTCCAATTTGTCTCTCTTCTTCTTCAAGTCTGCATATCTGTCTGCATCATAGTAGGCTGTACAACAGTAGGCCTTTGTAAATGGAAAGCATAATATATATAGACGAATTTTTTTCGAACCATATCAATTAGAATATGTGCAGGTTATCACAATGATTCAGAAATCAACAAGAATCACACACTTTTCTTCAAATAGGGATTCATAATTCATATTGACGTCACGAAGAAAAACTAAACCATAATCAATAAACACGAGTAATTAGAGAGCAGTCAAGCTGGAATCTGCACGTCAAAAAAAAACCCAATTGGTCTGCAGTCTAGGTATATCACCAGGAGAATTCAAGTCACAAAGCAAAATGGTTATTTTTCATAATAATTAACTGGATTCCAAATGATCTCAACCATAAAAGTATCACTATGGGGGGCGGGTGCATACACCTGCAAGCCCTAAACTACTTAACTAAATATAGTTATTATACATGAGAAGATAATTGACAAAATAGGATATCCTTTAGCCTTTTTCATCAGTTTCATCATTCTAATTGAGCTTTCTTGATAGCTTCCTAGCTAATACCAAAAACATAAAGAAAGACCCCAACAACTTTTTAATTCTCAGCAACCTCCTGGTTGATTTCATCCACACGATCTCTAAGTACCTTCCACTGCAAATGAAAGATAAATAATTATAAACACAAAGTACAAAAAGTAAGGGAAATTTTCTGCCTTTTTTCCCTCTCCCACGGGTGGGAGATATCATGATTGGCGCATACCTGATCCGTGGTTAGTGAAATACCTGAACAAAGTGCAAAAAGTATTGTGAATTTGGCTTTCCATTAATTGTCGTACAATATTAATTTGATTTCAGTGACTGTAATAAATGACCATGCAACACCTATATAGTGAACCAGGTAATAGCGCAGGGACGAGGAAAGAGTGCGCCTGTCAATAGTCATACAGATACTGAAATAATAACGGCACTTAAGTATCACTAGTTCAATGAAAGATCTTCCTTTGTGACATACAAACAAAAATAAAAAAAGGCCATGGAGGTCACGCATTGTATTAGAATGAAAATTCATAGTAGGCAATACACTTCATAATTCATTCAAATGCAAAATAGCCCATGAGTTTTTGGGCCAAACATATTTAAGTCAATATTGATCTATCATACAGTTAAAACATTTTGCCTCCACCCTTTACTGCTAAGAAAAGGGTATTAGCCACACACCATTAGTATCTGCCAAGCTCAAAACTGTCAAAGAATTTCAATGAAAAATAAAATGCCTAATTAATAAGGAAGAGAAAATCGATTTGCATAGCCATACATGTGCATGTTTACTAGCAATCTGATGGTTTATTCAGTTGCCAGCTAATGAAGCTGGAAGTCAACAGATTTCATAGTTTATATAATACCTGGGACAGGTATATATGATGCTAACAGGGAAGAGAGATGGGTGTATTTTAGCTGGGGGGGTGGGTGGGGTGGGGGGGTGTCAGGAGTAGAAGGAAGGCTATTAGATGCTGATTTTTCATTTTGTACATATTTGGAAAATCTTGAAAGAAGTAACTTGTGAAGAACCATGGACTGGAGAAGGAAAAATAAGAAGATGTGCTAAGTTCGCGTGCAAGTTCTCCAGATATTTCAGTTTTTGATGAACAAGTCACATTACTTATATTCCATTAATTTGGATGGACTGAGTGAAAGGAAAGACGCATTTTCGAAATTTGAAGATTGTGAGTGCTAGTAAGAACTGCTTAAAGGTCCACAATAATATCTGCAATTAAACCCAGTAATAATCCTCAATCCTAATCCTCAATCTTGTGAAGCATAGCTGGCTAGCCAAGCCCTGTACTATTATAGATTTTAGAAGTGCCATATCTCAAAATCTAGCCGATGGAGTTGGAAAACTCAAGTCTATATCAACCACACATTGAAAGCTTTGGAAAACTCAAGTCTATATCAACCACACATTGAAAGCTCATACTTTCGATGTGAGATTCAAGTATCATAAATTGCAACGGGAACCATGACAATGAAATCCACCACATTTTACAATCTCAGACTCTCAGCGACCACAACAGTAGGTTTTACACTAATCCCAGATGAACACTATTATGCCAGCATCACCTCCGCCCAAAGGTTGCAAATGGGACCTTCTCTGATACCATTATTATAGATTTGGAGAGTTATATCTCAAAAGCTAGCTATTGAAGTTGGAAAACTCAAATCTATATAAAACCCACACTGATGGCCCATATTTTCAATGTAAAATCCCAAGTCCCATACCTCAATGGGAATCATGACATCTACCCATCCAATTGAATCAACATAAGAGGCAAGTACTAGAACTTTGACAAGACAATTTTACAAGAAAATCTTATCTTAGTTGTATAAATGTAGTAGTCCTTTTGCTTATAAAGAGAAAACTTTGTCTCGTAGCTTACTTTGTCTCCTTTTCTACTCAAGTTAAGAATATAAGTTGCACTGTGTTTGGTGGTGTGAAAATTTTGGGCCCTTGAAATAAAATTCAATTCAAATTTAAAGATACTGGGTCTGAAGTCTAATTCCGAGGCACCAATTCAACAATAATAAAGGAAGCCTTATTAGTTTCATCAGGAGATGTAAGCATGTTTCAAGTAGTGAATGACTCACTCACGATTAGAAGTCATCCCTTAGACATATGTTTACTTAGTTTTTATAATAATGCTCATAATTGCCGATCAAAAGCATTAAAATCTCATTTTTCTTTACATAATACTTTGTTACCAAAAATGAGCATCAGTTTGTTGAGGCCACCATACAATAAACCAAACAAATCCAAATAATTATAATAACAGTAGAAATATGACAGATAACAGTAATGGCGATGGTGATGACTAGGGCTATCTTCTTATTTTGAGGGGGAAAAAATAAAACCTTTTTTTGCCGGGCATTTCCTTGCCATCTTTATAATAGAACTCTCTAATATCAACCACAACCTTCCCATTCCAGTTTCTCACCGACACTTTTCGATTCTTGGAAAGCTGTAATTTCACAAAATAAAAAAATATAAAAAAATAAAAAAATCTAAATATACAATTTTTACACAAAGAATCAAAAAGAACAAGCATTTATACGTCGCACACGACTATATTATCAGATTCATCAGAGTCGTCATCGACCGCAGCGGCTGAAGGCTTAGATGACTTTTTTGGAGGCTCGTCACCTTCGGAGAGTGTCTCCTCTTCGTCCCTCTTCTTTCCCCTTTTCCATATTTCGCCTATCTATACATACATAGAAAAATATACAAATACATACCCATGAATTTAGTTTCAAAAGTACATAAGAAACAGAATACGGTATTATTTGTGTATTGACTATAGAGAGAAAGAGAGAGGCCTTCAAATTCAATTGAGCCAGAAATGTAAGTGCGTCTGCTTTGGTTTGTACCTGCACTTCGCATAAGAAGAGGTTTTTACAACTTCAGTTGTCTGTAAGAGTGTCAGCTCCAGTTTGAGTCGAGCCGCGAGCGTGACTCAAGCAGCAATTTTCTTATATAAGCCCTACCTACTGGTCGCTGTAATTAATGTGCGTTTGAACCACATTATTTTGAATGAGTGTATTTCGAAATAGTAGATTGATGAAAAATGTATGGTTAAAAAAGAATGAAAAATAATTGATTGATGAAAAATGTGTGGATGAATAAGAAGGAAAAATAATTGATGTGGTGAAAAATATTATTTTATTGAAAAATATATATTGAAAATGAGTAGAAGAATGAGAATATAAATTTTAATGTGGCGCAAACAGGGGCTAAACCCCTCTTTGCCGATCATAAGTTTTTTTATATACTCATTTTTAATCACACACACTATAAAATATTCAACACATAAATTCAAATATTTTTTCTATTTTTTAACCACACATTCTCTTAAAAATCAATATTTAAAATTCTATTTTTGAAACGTACGATGGTGAAACAAGGGCTAAAATATGTATTTTTGTAAAAAAAAAAAAAATTTATTATTGTTATTATTATGTAACGTTGGACCTAAGGTGAGGTTCAAGAGGCCATCGTCTCAGGCCCAGCTCTTTAGGGAGCCCAAAAAAATTATTTATTTATTTATTTTCAAAAACCACTTTTTAGCCCAAACTAAAGCCTTACAAAGGGCGCACGGCGTCTTGTATACTTTTGTTCAACCAAAAACGCTCTCTAATTGCATTTCGTCTCTCAATCTTTTATCTTCTCTTTGGCAGTCGATCGAAAACCCTAGAAAAAACACTTCATTGTTGAGAATTGAAATATTTTTTAACGCGGTCCCTCACTCTCAAAATTTTTTTCATCAAAAAATTGGTATGATTTCTCATTTATATTAAATTTCAGTGCAAGATGAAGGAATTTACTCAAATTTGGATTATGTCCGTGTTGCTCGCAGAGTTTTACCCAAATTGAATTTGATTTTATTGATTATCCAAATTAAAGATATCTAAAATTATGTGAACTTTTGATTCTATTAATTGTGTTTGGATTCAATGCTTAGTATTCAGGCTTCTTTCTCTGATTTTCTACATCTATTACTCGTTTCACTGTACAGGATTGATGATGAAAATCTTGAAAACTATTGGCTATGCCATGTTCATAAAAGAGCTAGAAAATCAAGGAATTACTTTGCCAGAAAGGTAAATTTAGTAAACTCTATTATTCTTGATCCTAGATTGTCTTTATACAACATTATATGTTGTATAATTGCAAAAACAGAAATTGAACTAGACCGGTAGAAAAGTGATTACGTGGATCTATATGTTGGGTTCTTTATCCGTATTCAATATTCCAGTATTATTGTTTCCATGTTTGGTTGTTCTGAGATTATGATTTACTGTAAATCTGGGAGTTTTCAACTCAAATGTTAATTCCAGTGCATTTCTGAATATTAGTTTTCTCACCCGAGCCGATTGTAGATTATTTTTGCTGCAAAACGAATCAATGTTATGTGCGTTGGATATACAGGAATGTGAATGAAAACATTTTGATGTAGTTTGAATCTACAAAAACAATAATAACAACTCGAAACGGATTGCACTTAAGAAAATAAACGTCTTCTTATTCATGAACAAACCAAAAACCCTATAAGACGTTTAGAGTCTTAAATATGAAAAGAACGGATAATCTACTGGGCAGCAGTCCCTTAATGGATTGGGCTACAAAGCAAAATAAATAAATATTGAAATAATGAACTAATAAACATTAAGTGCCGTTTTGACTTAACAAACGAATTCAAACGTCCAAAAACCATCATACATCACAGCAAATCGATGAGTTCGATGGGAATCGTCGCGAGTTTTCTGGAATGGGGTCATGGGCCCAAAACAAACACTGTATGCAAAAGTTACGTCATTTTCTTCGAACACCGACCATTCAAGCAATTGCCTATTCCTCCACACTAACCTCATCATATTTACATGTATATATTATTTGTGAACAATGCTTTGACCAAAAAAGAAACTATTTCTTTTTATATTTTTTTCTTAAACTAATTTGAGTCCCTTTTACACTCAATTTTTAGTTAGTGTTTGTTGTTAAGTCAAATACTAATATACCATGATTCCTTAATATGCGTCTAGAGCTAAAAAAAAAAGAGAGAGAGAAAAAGATGAAGCATTAATTCGAAGTCAGGTTGGAGGCATGGATAAGTACTTTAATGGCAAGCAAAGAAAAGAAAGGGAAGGAACACCATAAAATTTGGTGATTGAGCAAGAATAGAATCAGAATGACAATAATAATGATAATGATAATATGGATGAACCGAAAGAAAACAAGGAAATATTGAACCTATCGATATGAATTATTCAAAACAGAATGATGAAGATAATGTTTAACATAAAGATTTAAATCAAGAGAAATGGTTTTCTTTGAATTTTGGTGATCTTGAAAATTGGGATGACATTCACATTAATCAAAAGATGAGAGACTTTTTAGTTGAAATGTGTCCAAAAAGAGTTGAATTGATTGACCCATTGAAAAAGACATGGTTGAACAACTTGAGTATCCAAAATTGATTGATAATTTTGCCTCTAAAATAGCAAGATGAGTTGTATTAAAATTATCGTATAGAACATTTTCGTATTATTATTTAATTTTAAATAAATACTTTGAATATTTTATTTTATTTGTTGATTTTAAGTTAAGAAATTTAATTTCGTAAAACTCTTATAAAAGCAAAAATAAATAAATAAATTGATTACTTACTACGATTTACAAGTCCAAATTCTGAAGTTCACTTCAAGCCCTGCAAAACACAGGTGCGACTTTGTAATTACGTGAGTCGTTAAGTCACGCTTCAGTTAAGCCAATTGGTTCCCCATTTAAAACTCCCGGTCGTCGGTTGCAAAAATGTTTGCTAATTTTAAGATGTGAAAACTATTTTACATATTCAAATTGATTCTAGATTGTACAGTTAAATTATTAATTTTTCGTTCATTTTATTAAAGGCGCAAGACTAAAAAGCTATTTTTTTCCTTCTCTTTTCTCATTGGTATGGAAAATAAAAATAATTAAATCATCAAAATTAGATGTTCTGTAGGAGGGGTTAAAAATTAAAATGACTATTGAACTTAATTTGCACAATGTTTTCCACAAGTTATTAAACTTTTAACAGTTTTTCAGATGGTCTTTGAACTTATCAAATCACTATCCCTTTGGTCATTGAACTTTCCAAGTTTATTGGATGATAACCTAATTTATCAAATCGTTATTCCATTGGTCATTAAACTTTAAAAGTTTTTTAGATGGTACATTATAGTTGTTAGTTGATGACAAATCAATAAAAAATGTTCTTATAAAAAATATGATTAATGGAAAAAAAGCAATAAAATATAATATTAAATAAAAATACGGATAATCAGAAGAAAGCATGCAAAAATCCAATTGCATTTTTTTTATAAACGCCTTTGATTGATGGAAATACGTTTTAGGTTGATTTATTGTCAACTAATGGTAATAACATGCCATACCAGTTTTATTTGTCACGTCAACGAGTCCATTGAATTCTTAATGAAGTTATGAAGTAATAAACATGATAACAATTTGATAATATTGGTAAACACCAAAAAAAAAAAACATTTAAAGTTTAATAACAATGAGATAACAATTTGATAATTTCGATAATCATAAAAAAAAAAACTTTTAAAATTTAATGGCCAATGAAAAATATTGTGCAAAGTTCAATAACCATTTGGTTTTTTAACCCAAAGTATGAGCATCCATATTCAAAAGTCAATTAATTAGTTAAATTGATACGTCGTGTTACTGTTACTTAGATCGCTTTAATATATCATATATAAATTGCTATCTAGATGGTATTGAAACTAGAGACTCTCAATCTACATGATATTATTGTCCAGTAGATATCAATAGACAATAAAATCCAAAGTCGGAGCATCTTCAATGTTATTGTGAATTCAAAAGTGTTTGCTTACATAAGCATAATAGATATAGTCTAACAAAATTCACGTCCAACGCNCTACATGATATTATTGTCCAGTAGATATCAATAGACAATAAAATCCAAAGTCGGAGCATCTTCAATGTTATTGTGAATTCAAAAGTGTTTGCTTACATAAGCATAATAGATATAGTCTAACAAAATTCACGTCCAACGCAAATTGACATCGACAAGATGACATGAAAAATAAAATATATATTGTTTCGTATAGATTCAGAAACTCT
>CAIGRP010042181.1:0-13411 GCA_903798385.1 Fraxinus cuspidata
GAAATTATACATTTGATGAATTCTGTAAACTCTTTTGCTGATTCTCGAATACGAATAATCACGAACTGCGATTCACAGGGGTCCAATTGTTCAGCCTCGAATGAAAATCCACATAGGGAACAAGAGCGAGAACTTTGTACTAACAATAATAATAATAATAATGATGTGTATGTATTTTCAAACCCTAGAAGCCTATTAATAGAAGTCCAAGTGAGCTAAGTCATTCTCTTAAATTTAACACTATCCAATATTTTATTAATCCAATTAATCAAATTTGATCCATGAATTAATTAATCCATTAAATAATTTGGTCCGATTAATAAGCAACACAATTAATTAATTGTACTACGATTGTTAATTAATTAATGGAATTTCATTCTTCTGGTTCTCAATACCCTTTTTAATTTATCATCAATTCACATTCGTCGTCCCAAATTGATATCTAGCAATGTGTTAAGGTAATACATGTGACGAAAAATGTCACGGGTTATGACAAAACCAAACTTATTCGTTCACCGTGAAACTATAATCCATTTGTTAATATGATCTGATTAATTACGAGATATGAATATGTATCAATCTCAATTATCAATCATGTCTTTAATCCCACTATTAAGTTAATGTGAGTCGAAAACTCATTTTTGACTTGTGAGTTCACATTGGTCAATGATTACATTATTAACTTAATTGAATGAAATGTAGATCACAATCTCTTACTATCTAAGAGTGACGAATCCCCTATTGATAATTCACAACCTTCATATGATTTTTGACATACCCGAACAATGCCATATTAGCGACCCTTGACAGAGCAACATTCAACACCACCAAAGTATGACCTTCTTCATATAAGTCACTATGATGAATTGAAGTCAAATGATCAATTCCACTACCTAACGTTGGAGATTAACCACTGTCACTCATATAATTATCTATGTGGAATCTTCCCAATAGGTCTCCAATATTTTGTTCTATAACAAAACATCAACGTGCTCATTTAAGTGTCACCACACTTTAGCTTGTGAGATCAGCTACTTACTTCGCAAGTAAGAAATGTCAAACATGATGGCATATCTATAATAACGATATCTGCATCTCACTATTACTTTGACCACAAATAATTTAATATTAAGTCATATAGTAATTTGTATCTCACAATCACAACTCCTTATGGTTAACAAATTGCAAATACTTAAATTTATGGACTTTATTATTTAATATAATTTATTAGAAAATTAATTTAAATAAATAATAGATCTTGTCAGAAAAAAATGCATTAAACATATTAAAAGTGTTTCCAACCTAAATCGATTTGATCTATGGCATAACACTTGTAGTACCATGCTCGATTTGGACTTGTGATGCTCATGAATAGCTCATTTTTAATTCACCCCCAAACTTGTGATCAAGCCTCGACTTGATTTCAAATCATTTCCTTCAACAAGCATCTCATGAAATAACTTGTGGTGTCATACAAAATCACAAAAAAATGAGTAAATTAAAAGGGTGAAAGTCAAAGGAGGTAAGTATGATCAGAATAGAACATTCAACATGTTGAGAACCATGATAAATATAAGATTTCAAAAAGTTATATAACTACAAAAATTATTATCTAATGACAAAAACGAAAAATAAAAAGATTACAAAGTTTGGTTGCCTCCCAACAAAAGCTTTTTTTATATAGTTTTTAACTCGACTTTGGTAATTGACTCATGTGCATCTAAAAAAGGCTTTGGATGCCTTACCCATTTTCCTTCCTCTGGCTTTATTCCACTCTTCATCTGAATTCCAAAACTCAACATTATCTATTTCCATATAATAGGACTTGTCTAGTCCATCCAATTTTACTTCAAATACATAGACTTCCACCACATTATTGGACTTAATCACAAACTCAATTTCCAAGTAATCAATGAAGTCGGAAGAATGTACATTACTTTCATTCTCATTGTTTGCTACATTTTCGTGTGGTTCATTTGTGATTGATATATCATACTCTTTGAACTCTTCATCAATAGTTGAAGTCTCATTGGATTGAATGAGCGTGGTTCATTTGTGATTGATATATCATACTCTTTGAACTCTTCATCAATAGTTGAAGTCTCATTGGATTGAATGAGCGGTCCACAATCAAGATCTATGGACAATGCCAAGTCTTTCATTTTAACTCCGTCGAGTGGAATATACCACCACTTTTGAAATCCATCCTAATATTCGTAATCTCTCACAAGCATGTCATCTACATCCAACTTGACAAGTTCATGATAATACTTTGCAAATACCTTCTCATTCAAAAATGGAGGACCATTTCCCGAAAATTTGATTTCCTCGTCCCAATCGTCAGGTAACTAATATCTCGTCAGCATGTAACTATCATCGAAGTTGTCGAGTGCTTATTTTACATTTCAAATATTGTCTAACCAAAGAAGTTTCGACATTGAGGTACCGGTGCACGAATACGAGCATTGTCCTATACAATGTATCGCTTGACAGATTTCACATTTTGGACCTCCAATCATTCCATAGTCAATGTAAAGATTAGACATTGCAAAAACTTTGTTACTTTATCAAGATTGGAATAATGCAATTATAGCTGAAAGTACAAGGAGAGAATATCAATATAAGATAGATTAAGAATATGGGGTTAGCCAAAATATACAAAAACAAAAGCGATTAAAAATAAATACACAGAAATTGTTAAAACCAAAATTAAATAAAGTGGTAATAGAAGTAAAAACATTCATCGACAATGATGCTAAAAACTTGTTCGCTAAGAAGTGCAAACCGTAAGTGTGCGGGTTACGTTCAAGTAATAAAGTGGATCTTTTGAGTTCGAGTTATCGATCTTTAGAAAAATGTATACTTTTAATTACACAATTTTAATCAATTTAATTTTAACAATAATTAAAAAAAAACACACACAATAAAGATTTGATTTGAAAATGTGAAAGATGACTAAAAATCTATAAAATAAGAAAACATAAAAGTAGAAAAAAGTATATTAATTAGTAAGGCAATCTCGACATTAATCTCAACGTTTGCGTTAGAGCTCTAGATGCTATGTCACTTCTTTTGCTTTCTATGTCCTTTTCGTAGTTAATCCTTTTATTATTTTCAAGATGCCTACCTTATTCACGAGCGTACCTAAACTGAATAGAAAAAAAGTTAAATAATACCCAGTTCATTAACCCTGTAGTTCCAAATTACAGACGATTTTGAATTTCATTACATCAACATTAAATAATTGGGACTTGAGTGCATTGTATCTACGAGATGTACATCTATATCAAAAGTCAACAAAATGTGCATGGAAAACCATGTCATCTTGAAATAACAAAAGGAACCACGATATGGTCATAAAAAGCAAAGGAAATGACCTATCATCTAGAGTCCTAACTTAAGCAAAATTGAAACTAGTATCCGTGTACTTATACGACATGTCACGTTCATTGTAACTCTGTGTGTACTTGGTCGCATTCTCAAACATGTAAAACTCAGGGTGATTTGAATAATAAAACCATATGTCAACTTCCACACTAAATGATACTCTCTTGTACATGTTAACACCGTCCACTTCTTTCATACAATCTTAAACTACAACTTGTTCATCTCTTGCAAAATAATAAATATTGCTACCCAGCAAATAAATTTATGTGCATGCATCCTAATGCACATAAATGTCCATTTTATCTTTCTTTGAACGTGTCTTTAAATAGTATTGGTGCACCAAGCACTCAAATCATCATGAAAATCCCGAAAATCACATGGCATTGGGGATGCTAAATCAATTCAAACAGTCAAACACATCCAAAAGTTGTAAAATGTAGAGTATCGCACAACATCCAGAATGTTCAAATTATCGAAAGATCACACAACACCCGAAGCCTCATTCTGTAGTGTACAAATCTATTTGAGGTAACTAACTCACTTTCACTTATGTTGCCATTTTAAATCCGTAAATCATCGTACAATGACAATAAGTCATAATATAAAGAGAAACACGTACTCAATCTCAACATACTTGCATGTAATGGAGCATCAAGTGACTTCCACATCATTTAATAAGATACTTAGTACCCTACGCAAGTAAATAAAGAAAATACATAAGGAAATTTACTTATTCTTTATGTGAAACGGTCCTGAAAATTTAGAGTATTGATAAGTTAAGATGGAATGAAGATGAAACCTAAATAGCTTGGATGATAAGTGTAAAATCCCGAATTTTGCAACTGGATATCACTTAGCAGTTCACGAATTACTAATTTAATGACTTTTAAGTTATCGAATGATTATTACTTATCTATTTTTAGTTTTGACCCTACGTGTGGAATTAATCAATCAAAAGTAACACGTTACTTTTAATTGTTTCTAAATGATTAAACATACAAGTCCAATTATCCTATGTTGAATTGCTACAGTAATAAGGAAAACAGTAAATAACACAATATTGATGATGGAGAAACCAACTGGGTAAAAACTCCGGGACTAAGCCAGTTACATCCACTATATACATTAGAAATGAGTTACAGTCAAATGTTATCTAGCAAACTCCACTAGACTTCCCGATCTATTTTTTTCTAACCTAAGGTCTGCTGCAATTGTCTCTTCCAAGTGGAATTCCAAGAATCTGCTCCAAGGTCTTGTGCTCTTCCTGCGCTTGTAATCCAACCTCTCTCAACCTCCAGCAGCCTCTGAAGTTTAACCGAGAAAGTACATTCTTATCACTAGTAAGAAGTAGTTGGTGTTTCAGATTCAATGAATTTGAGGTTTTTCCCAAATATGTGTTGTATAAAATCAAGAGTGAAATGATGAAATCAATGTATGAATATGCTCTTGAATATATTATAGATAAGAGGCATAATGAACAACCACAACACAATTCGTACATAGGTTTGGGTATTTATAGGAGAAGGTAATTAGATTGAATGTGCCGGAAAAAATACTTCAAAACAACAAATTAGGATTTTTCGGATCGACTTGTCGTTCGAGCGAGGAGCGGCGACATCGATAGACACAATGTCGCTTGAGCGAGAGCTCGACGACATGCATTCTGTTTTTGTCGTTCAAGCGCCAACTGGGCGAGAAGCTAGCGAAAATACGGTGTCGTGTTTCTCCTCTTTTCATGTTCGAACCCTAGATCTCATAACCCAATTTATACAAATTGCACCCTAGGTCCTTAACTTTTACAACACGTTATAAATTAGTCCTTTTGTCCACAGAATTGCCAACACTAAAAATCTAACAAACTCTCCATTTAGCTTTCTGCGACAAAACTATACAATGAGTTAATGAAAACTAAATACAAAATCTAAACTACCCAAGCTTTATCAAACTAATGTTTCTTGCATTCCTTGTTAAACTTATTTCCTGAAATTCACAACTCAAATACCCAGTATAAAAGCACGCGATACAGGAAATATTAAAATCATTAAATACATGATACCAACACTAGTTAGAATGAGATGTAATACTAATATTAATCCAAACACTAACGAAAATATTAACATCACACAAATATCAAAAACTCAAACAGTTATGTAGATATGGTATGGTATGGTATGGTATGGTATGGCATGGCATGGAATGTAATGTAATAAACAAATCTCCCCTTATCGACCTACTTCACTTCAAAAAATTTCAAAAAATTATGTTCTCCCATTAAAACCTTTACTTCGCTTAAAAAAAAAATTCAAATATTTAAATTCTCCTATTAAAACCATTACTTCACTCTCCCCCTTTTTGTCACAAATGATGAAGGGACTGACAATTTAAAATTTTTAAACATTAACAAATAATAACTCAAAATGTAGTTGTTAGCATTTACAAGTATAATCAATGTACAGTAAACATTCTCACATATTTATTTCAAGTTAACATTGAGTAAATTGTATAAGTAACTCATATGTGTAAAGTTTCACTAATCCTTTGTAAGTATGACTTCAAACCTTAATTTTATGAGAAACAATATACTAAACTTACTGCCAATAAGTGTATAACTCTACTTATGAAAGTTAAACCGTTTAAAGCGCATTAGGACCTTTAAGTAAAATCTCTTTTTGTATTGATATTTTTCTTTTCTCCCCTTAACTTTGAGCATATTTTATTTTTACATCGTTCAATATTTTAAACTTATAATTATTTTTCATATCTTAAATGCAGTCTCTTTTCCATTAAACGACTAAAATGACCAATGTAGCGAGCTTTAGGCCCGTTAACTCATGTCAGTTGACCATAGACACCGAGTTATGAAAAACCCCACATGCATAATTGCTCGAGTCAAATAGGTTCCAAAGAAAAATATAAGATATTGAGATTTTTATTATCGGGAATAAACTTGAGGTCATGTCTAATAGATAAGGTCAATTTATGTTTAAAGTCACCTTACTAGCATGTGATTGACATACCAAATTTCATATATGCGGTAGAGTCCCACTAACAATATCATAGTGTGTGTAGTGCAGATGATACATGAAGACACATATACTAATTACTCCATAATAACCTAAGCTAACAATGAAAACTATGTTACAGCTCATCGATTAAACTCATGTTTGATCACAACAAACANAATATCATAGTGTGTGTAGTGCAGATGATACATGAAGACACATATACTAAGTACTCCATAATAACCTAAGCTAACAATGAAAACTATGTTACAGCTCATCGATTAAACTCATGTTTGATCACAACAAACAAAATCAAGTACATTATGTTGTAAAAACAATTTAAATGATCTATTTTTATTATTATCCCCCATTTTTTTGTTGTTTTTATTTTAAAGTATAAATGTACTAAACAAATAAAAAAATGCCAAACACAAAAAAAATAAAATAAAAATGCATAAGTTTTCTACCTAGAAAACAAATAAACAAATATAATGCATGTTTAAATTAAGGTCACATAATAATAAAGCACGAGCATGCACCAAAAATATCTAATCAGTTAGATATGCAAATGCTCATACCTCTAAGAGCACCGTAAGCTATTTCAAAAATTTTCAAATCACTTTTCCTCACCTAAATTGTCTAGTGACATGAATATTTCTGGTCATCTGTATCCTTTGGTTAATTTACTTATCTGATTAATAAGGAAGTTAATCTGACCAACATAATCCTGATTCTTATTTCTATTTAAGTTTCTATTTCTATTTTTGTTCATGAAATGTCGATACCTAGGCCTTATGTGTCCTAATTCATCACAATAAAAACATGTTGGGATAAACCAATGACCAAAGGTATGTGATAGTTGATATCTATTCTTAGGTTGTCGTGTCCTACGCTGTCTAGTATGCATCTGTCCTACATATCCCTTGTTCTTATGTTCAGGGTTAGGCACATGTTTAAACTGGTACTATGGACAAATGTGGTCTTGAACGTACTAACAACATTATGATCAATTTTATTATATTCTAGACCTCCCTTATTATCAGTAGACTTACCATTTCTAGAATGTTATCCAAATTTATAGAGCTACTAGAAAAGGCAAGTAGATTCCTGAATGTGCGCTACGAGATTCTTGTTTTCGGACTCAAGTTCCATAGCTTTCGTATTTAAGGCTTTATTTTTTGTTATAATCTTAATGCTCTTGTCATAGATTCTATCACTTGCCTCGTGAATATCTCCCTCACTATTAGAATCTTCTTTTAATTCTCACTACTACTTATGCTCTCAATCTTCTCACTCCCCTTATCAGATCCATTCTTGATTCTCGTAGTAAATGCAATATATTTTCCACTTTTCTCACGAGTTGATTTTCACTCTGATTGTCCGAGTTAGATTCGTCATCAGTGAGAGTAGCATTTATAGCTTTATCTGAATTTCTCCTACTGTTAGGGCACTCACTCCTAACTTGACCAAAACCTCGACAGTTATGATATCTCAAAGATTGAGATTACCTTATAGACTCACCAGAATCACCTCGCTGTCTCTCTTTAGGTTGCTTTTTTATTCCTAAACATTTTTCAAAAATTTCTAAGGTTTCATTTTCAACTAGCAGCTCATTAGCTCTCCTAAGGTCTTCTCAAACTCACTAGTGAGATTCCTAACATGAGTATCTAAAGATTCATTCATGTATTTCAACTCACTTAGGGTTCAGGTAGATTCCTGAATGTGCGCTACGAGATTCTTGTTTTCTGACTCAAGTTCCATAGCTTTCGTATTTAAGGCTTTATTTTTTGTTATAATCTTAATGCTCTTGTCATAGATTCTATCATTTGCCTCGTGAATATCTCCCTCACTATCAGAATCTTCTTTTGAATTCTCACTACTACTTATGCTTTCAATCTTCTCACTCCCCTTATCAGATCCATTCTTAATTCTCGTAGTAAATGCAATATATTTTCCACTTTTCTCACGAGTTGATTTTCACTCTGATTGTCCGAGTTAGATTCGTCATCAGTGAGAGTAGCATTCATAGCTTTATCTGAATTTCTCCTACTGTTAGGGCACTCACTCCTAACGTGACCAAAACCTCGACAGTTATGATATCTCATAGATTGAGATCACCTTATAGACTCATCGGAATCACCTCGCTGTCTCTCTTTAGGTTGCTTTTTATTCCTAAACATTTTTCAAATTTTTAAAGCAAAGTAAGTTAACTCCTCTTTATTAGGAGAATCAGAATTCAAGGACTCTCTATGATTATTCCTCACAGTAATTAAGGCCAATGACTTATCATTTGTGGGTTTAGCTAATGTAAGTTCATAAGTGTGGAGAGATCCAATTAACTGTTCAATCTTAATGGAATCTAAGTCCTTACTCTCCTCTATTGTCATGACTTTAGGTCTAAACCTTTCTGGTAGGGATCTAAAAATTTTTCTGACTATCTTAGGCTCTGGGGATTCTCTCACTTAGGTTGAAGCTAGAATTTACTGTGTCATTTAAGCTCACATAAAAATCATCAAAAGTTTCATCTTCCTTCATCCGATTTTCTTCAAACCCAGTGGTTAACATATGCAATTTAGACTTCTTAACTACCTGAGCTTTCTCATGTGTGGTTTGTAGGATATCCCAAACCTCTTTGGCTACATCACACAGTGACATTCGCTTAAACTCTTCCGGGGATACTGCCATTAATAGGGCATGTAAGATTTTGCTATTCCAGTTACACTTATCTAAGTTCACTCTAGTCCAATTAGCAATGAAAATGGGTATTACTTCATTATTAATCGTAGAACTAGGTGCAGCCCACCCATTCACAACACTAAGCCAGATACTCTCATCGAGGGATTTTAAAAAAGCTCTCATCCTAACATTCTAGTAGGCATAATTACTGCCATCAAAATATGGCAGGACAGATAATGAAATACTCATCTAGATAATATGGCTCAAGGAACGAATTTGAGTTCTGATACCAATTGTAAAATCCTAGGCTTCGCATTGAATATCACTTAACGATTCACGGATTACCAATTTAACGACTTTTAAGTTATCGAATGATTGTTACTTATTTGTTTTTAATTTTGACCATATGTGTGGAATTAATTAATCAAAAGTATCAAGTCACTTTTAATTATTTATAGATGATTAAACATACAAGTCCAATCATCCTATGTTAAATTACTTTAGTAATAAGGAAAGTAGTAAATAACACAATATTGATGACGGAGAAACCCAATTGGGTAAAAACTCCGGGACCAAGCCGTTAGCTCTACTTCATATAATACGCAGTGAGTTGCAGCCAGATGCTATCTAGCCAACTCCACTAGACTTTTCGATCTATTTTTTGCTAACTCCGAGGTCTGCTCTAAGATCTTCTACAATTATCTCTTCTAAGTGAAATTCCAAGAATTGTACTCTTCTTGCGCTAGTAATCCAACCACTCTCAACCTCCAATAGCCTTTGAAGTTCAAATGAGAAAGTACCTTTCTACGACTAATAGGAACTAGGTGGTGTTTTGGATTCAATGAGTTTGATATTTTTTCCAACTATGTGGTTGTATAAAATCAAAAGTGAAATGATGAAATCAATGTACGAATAGACTCTTGAATATGTTATAGAGAAGAGGCACAAGAACAACCACATCACAATTCGTGCATATGCTTGGGTATTTATAGGAGAGGGTAATTAAGTGGCCGAAAAAATAATTTAAAACAACAAATTAGGATTTTCCAGATCGACTTGTGGCTCGAGCAAGAGCTCAGCAACGACGGGCGACATGCATTCTGTTTTTGTCGCTCGAGCACCAGTTGGGCGAGAAGCTAGCGAAAATGCAACGTCGTGTTTCTCCTTTTTTCATGCTCGAACTCTAGACCTCATAACCCAATTTATACAAATTGCACCCTAGGTCATTGACTTTTACAACACGTTACAAATTAGTCATTTTGTCCACAGGATTGCTAACACTAAAAACCTAACAATAGGTGATAATATCCCTTACTTAAAAGAAATGAAAATAGACTTCGTAGTATGTATACAAAATTCTCAGAAACTTGAACGTTAGATTTTAGGTATAGTACCCGAAATTCGGAAATTACGTTCATTTTTCTGAAAATTCAGATTCTTCTCTTCACTCTTGAGCTACAATTTGATGTATAATCCCAAACATTAGGGTAGGAACAACCTAATCGAATTTAGGTGTCCAAACCCTAAGCTAAAACCCTAATATTGCCCTACCTATACCTCGGTTTTGAAATCCGTTTGATGCTGCATTCCTCGTTTATTTTTTTCTTGTTCTGGGGAGTGTTGATAGAAAGGATATTCAAATGAGAGTGCATTTTGCAGGTACCCACTATATCTATGCATACATCAATATATATAGGCCACTTCACCACCGGCCAAATCACCTCCACATTGGCCAAATCACACTTTCCAGCTTGCTCCCTTGGTTTGCTACAGTAACACCACCCTTAGGTGGCTTAGTGGGAGGTCAAATGGCTTGGCTTAGTAGGATGTCAAACGGCTTGCTTGAAAGCCATATGTCTTATTAACTCCAAAAATTCACCGAAAGCCCGTTTTGCATGATTTTTACTCGTCTTCTTTTACTTCCTTCTCACACGGAACATATGGCCATATAGAACAGCCTTTTCCAAAGCCAAAAATAAAAATTAAAAATTCAGTAATATATGAAACAAATTTTATGAATGGGAAGCACTTGACACGAGTCCCCACCACAAATGAATCGAGCGATTTTCATTAAACAAGCAAAAATAGTGATTTCTATTCCGCTTCACGTTTCAGCAAAACACTTTCTGGTTCAGAAAACTAGTTTCACTAGCAATACTATCGAATTTTACCTAACTTGATTGTATAGCTGATCTGGGGCGGATCTAAGAATATGGTTCAGTGAAGGTAAATTATTTCAAATAAATTGGGAAAGAATAAAAAAAAAAATCTGAAAATTTGGATTTAAAAAAGTCACATTTGAAAATCTAGTGGGGGCGGCGGCATCCACTCGTCCCTTCATAGGTCGTCCCTGGAGTTGATAAGTCATTTTACACCCGAGGATATTCCCATTGGACATTAAACCGGAATAGCATCACGTCCCTTCTTGCACGACATAATCTTTTTCCTCCGATCTCAAGCGCACGGAAGACAAATCATGTGAACCACTTCATTATAGTGATCAGAAAGAAAAAAAACCAAAAGGCTTTAAAAATAAAATAAGAATTTGAGTACGTCTGAGAGAGAGAAAAAAAAAAAACTTTATGTAATGTTAGAGTACGGTAACCCAAGTTCTATTTGGCCACATGTTTGGTTAAACTAAAATTAAGAGAGTAAAAAATGGGGGTTTGTGGTGGTAGCTGAGGGATATGGACTTGTTTTAATAAGGTTACGTATTTTATTTAGGTTTCCTTGTATGTTAGGATTTCATTGTATTATATGCTCTTGTCTGGGAGCAATTTTTGGGAAGAAAATCAATTTTTGTGTCAACTCATGGGCCCCAAACATGTTGAAGATAAGACTGTTGTGCCATTTTTCTATGAGTTAAACTACTTGTACATCGTACTTTACACCTTTGGATAGGTGGCTGTTTTTTAATGATTGGATTAAAGTTATTTTGGTCAAAGAAGATTTGAAATCTTGTGAAGTGTAAAAATATAAATCAAGTTGTAGAGTAGGATGTACATGAAGCATCACTCTTTTTTTTTTTGATCGGGTAAATATGAAATATTATAGATCAAAACCATATACAAGTACTACGGGCATACCCGAGTAAATCAACGCAACAAGTATCACTAAACACTATGGGCATACCCATGTGATCAATACAAGATAGATACCATACTAGTAACACACTAGAACGCAAATGAAAGTAAGTAAATCTACAACAAAATCAGCATAAATTTAACCCAATGCTAAGGACTCATAACAAATTAAAACATTCGGATACAAAGAGAACATTACTTTGTATACGTGTGTTTTAATTCGTCTTACAATAGTCTCAACATTGGGTTTTAAGTTCTCAAAAGCCATTCTATTTCTAGCCATCCAAATGTAGTAAATAGAGCTAGCTAAAGCAATTCTTTTAGCTTTGTTTCTCCATGAGGTTCCTCTAGCTTCCTTCTTAATCCACTTGAGTGCACTTGCCATTGTAGTCTTGGCTCTAGTGATGCCCAACCAAGCCTTGATACTCTTCCACACATTAGAAGAAAAAGGACATTCAAAGAATAGATGATTACTAGTTTCTTCATGTGTTGCACAGAAAAAACAGTTTCGGTCAATATCCAAGAAATGTAGTTTGTCTTTGGTGAGTAGTTTTGATTTAGCTTCCAACCACAGCATAAATGAGTGTTTGGGTGTGATAAAATGCTTCCAAACATCCTTTGCCCAGCATCTAGTATTTCCTTTAGGCCGAAAGAATTCATAAGTCTTCATGACACAAAAATCCACTCCATTTAGTGAGAAATTCCCGCTAAAATTCACTCTTTTTCTATTTACGGTAGATGACTTTCAAAATATTTTAAAAGTCCATAATACCTCTTTATGCAACTGAGGAAGAAAATGAATACACGGCATTATCAACAATTGTTCTAGACAATGACTAGTGGGTACAATACTTTTCTGAAAGGAGTCGGAGTACATGGAATAAACAAATGATATTTTATTGTGCCAAACAGTCGTATTTTTCCTTTTAGTTCTAGTTTAATCAGTCCCAAACAAGCGCTATATTCAGAGTAGCCGCAACTTTTGTACTCATCTTTCATATAGTGGATTTTTCCTCCTCTATCCGTGATTTTTTTCATTCTGAATTTTCACGTAAATCTTGTGTTTTTGTTCTTATTTTATATTGCCATTTCTCACTTTTCATAACAGTAATTTGAACAAAAAAAAATCTAGGCTTATAAAGTAGGTGGTCCTGGTAAAGTTTGCAGTGAACAAACATACTATGAATGTGAAAAACCAAGTGACATCAGGCCAGAAAGCAGCTGGATGGACTACATAAATATACTACGAAAATGATTATGGTT
>CAIGRP010042191.1:0-13935 GCA_903798385.1 Fraxinus cuspidata
CTCACAATCACAATTCCTTGTGATTAACAAATCACCAATATTTGAATCTACGGATTCTGTTATTTAATTTATTAGAATATTAATTCAATTAAATAATAGATACTGTCATAAATACGCATTGATAATATATATTAAAAATGTTTATGTTCTAAAGTTGATTGGACCTAGAGCATAACACTTACAAGGTAATCTTATTTCTTCTCTCTGTGCGAGCTCTGAACTGGTTGGCGTGATGAAATACTGTTCTTTTGACTGAATTCAATCGGAAACAGACTGTGTAATAATTAATAAGTGAAGATCATTTTTATAGAATTATGAACTGTTAATTGGAACGATATTCCTGAGCTGGATAAGTTTATTTTTGTATTTGATTTTTCCCTTTTGTTCATTTTTCTATATAAAAGAGAATAAATCATTAAATCTTGTAATTCCAACTTTAATAAGTATTACTGCTAATAAGAAACACTTTTTGTTGATAATAACTATTCTGTTTAGTAAAACCAACCTCCTGTGGTTCCTAAATTATTTCTAACACGAAGTTAAATCAAATCTGAGTTTTGAGAATAAAGTTTTGGTGTAGAGGAATTAGATACTAATATTGTACAAATACTTGTTTGATGTATGCGACAATATGTGTGGTATGTAACAAATTCAGGCAAGGCATGTGTTTTTTTTTTTGGAATTCCAAGTTTAACTACTGGGTTTGACTCTCTGGAATTTGAAGTCTTGTATTTAAGCTAAACGTATATGTTTGCGGAAGTAGAAACCTCTAGTTTAGTTTCTGTTGCATTTGTACTAATTGCTGTTTTTCTCTCCTTGGATTTAGAGGTGTCGACTATGGCAACTGTAACTGCTTCACACTTTGTGTCGCATGTCCACGGTGGAGCAACTTCAGTTGAGAGAAAATCAAACTTGGCACAGATAGGCCTGAGAAACCAAATTGTGACCCACAATGGGTTAAGATCGACGAACACGGTTGATTTGCTCCAATTGAAAACCAATGCAAAAGTAACTGCAAAGCAATCCAGAAGCATGGCAAAAAGATCCAATGCTGATGGACCATCTGGAACCATCATATGCGGGACAGGGATGAACTTGGTCTTTGTAGCAGCTGAGGTCGGTCCATGGAGTAAAACTGGTGGGCTAGGTGACGTTCTTGGAGGGTTGCCACCAGCCTTGGCAGTAAGCACCGTATCACTTGTAAAATACAAATGAATTAGATATTTTTTAAAGAAAAATTATTTATGAAGAACATGGACAAGTAGCTAGTTTGTAGGATGATTTTTATTTTTTCCTAGTTAACATGATCACTGCTTTTATTTCATAGGCCAACGGGCACCGGGTGATGTCTGTGTCTCCGCGTTATGACCAGTACAGAGATGCTTGGGACACTAGTGTGCTTGTTGAGGTACACTGGGAAAATGTTATGCATTTTTTGTAAATTCCTTTTTCTAGACTCGAGAGGTATAATCAAATTAAAACATTTTACTGCAGATAGAAGTTGGAGGTAGAACTGAGATTGTTCGCTTTTTCCACTGCTATAAACGTGGAGTCGACCGTGTTTTTGTTGATCATCCAATGTTCCTGGAGAAGGTGTTTATGCTGTGAATTTATAGTGTTCAAATGGATAGCCAAATTGTATTATGTAATGACAATCTTGACTTGATTCTTACTTTTTATCTTTGTACTTCCACAGGTTTGGGGAAAAACTGGATCGAAGGTTTATGGTCCTAATACTGGAACAGATTACAAGGACAACCAACTACGATTCAGCTTGTTATGTCAGGTGAATTTTGCTGTAGTTTAATTCCATGAAAAATTTTCAACCACTTGCATCTGTCAGGAACAAAATGTAGGTTTTAAGAATGCTAACTGGAATCTTGTTGTGACATCTCTCATTGTTCCAAATTTGTGAAAACATCATATGACAATTAAGTGGCTTTCTAGGTTTTTGTACAGATAAGGAAAAGGAATTTGGAGAGAGACCATATACTATAAATCTAGACCCCACCTATTTGAAGAATTTTCTGTTGGCACACAATGTAGATATAGCCAATCTGGGTTCATGTACATTTCTTTTCACCGCCAAGCCAATGTCTGGGTTTTCTGTTTCCATTTTCTTCATATTCAGCATAAAAATATTCATCCAGCATAATCGTCCCCATATAATATTTCTTCCTATGTTTGTTTATGCATTTGAATGGGCTATCACGGGTTCTGGGTCATGCTCACTTTAGTGGTTTTCGCTTTCAGGCAGCTTTGATGGCACCGAGAGTTCTGAATTTAACCAGCAGCAAATATTTCTCAGGGCCATATGGTATTTGAAAAGGCATATTTAGAAAGAAAAAAAATCTGCTTATAACATGTGAAAAAAATGAGATTGGTAACAGTATTTGATCTTTCTTATCCACAGGGGAAGACGTTATCTTCATTGCCAATGATTGGCATGCAGCTTTGCTTCCATGCTACTTAAAGACCATTTACCAATCTAGAGGAATCTTTATGAACGCCAAGGTAAGGTGCATATTATTTGCTCAACTACACCTCACAAGAAAATGTCACAGAATTAAGCTGGTATTTCCATTCTGACGTTGGACTGAAATTGTTACAGGTTGCTTTTTGCATCCACAACATTGCATATCAGGGAAGGTTTGGATTTTCTGACTTTCCTCTTCTCGGTCTGCCTGACAGCTACAAAAGTTCCTTTGATTTCATTGATGGGTATGAGCGACGACCTATAGAATTGGCACAAAACTGAAGAATTTGTTGATTACTGGTCAAATTTCTGAACAGGCATGGATGTCATTAATGGTTTTGCAGGTATGAGGAGCCGGTAAAGGGAAGGAAAATTAACTGGATGAAGGCTGGAATTTTAGAATCACACCGGGTTTTAACAGTGAGCCCTTACTATGCCCATGAACTTGTTTCTGGAGTTGACAAGGGTGTAGAATTGGACAACATCATTCGTAGGACTAGCATAACTGGCATCATAAATGGCATGGATACCCAAGAGTGGAATCCTTCAACTGATAAATACATTGATATCCACTACGATAGCACAACTGTAAGAACTTTATACTTCTTAGTTCTTACTTTGCAAGGCTAAGAAAGATAGATTTTTGCATATAATTTTCACAACCTTTTAGTAACAATTTAGAGTCCTCTGGCCTGAAAAGCATTTACATGTATGGATTACAGGTTATGGATGCAAAGTGTTTGTTGAAAGAAGCTCTTCAAGCAGCAGTTGGATTGCCAGTGGACAGGAACATTCCTGTGATTGGATTTATTGGAAGACTCGAAGAGCAAAAAGGCTCAGATATTCTCACTGCTTCCATTCCTAAGTTTATTGGAATGAATGTGCAGATAATAATACTTGTAAGTTGTAAATGAAATCCTTAAGCCTTCATGTGTAGGTGTCTGTTTTGACAGAAACAGAGATTGAACTAAATTGACAAGTTCTGTTCTATCAGGGAACTGGCAAGAAAAGATTCGAGCAACAGATTAAACAGCTCGAGGTGTTGTATCCTGATAAAGCTAGAGGAGTGGCAAAATTCAATGTTTCCTTGGCTCACATGATCATTGCTGGTGCCGATTACATGTTAATCCCAAGTAGATTTGAACCTTGTGGTCTCATCCAGTTGCATGCTATGAGATATGGAACTGTAAGGACATTAGAATATTGTAGACTGAAGTTTTTTCACTTCACAAATGTTTAATTGTGATTTTATTTGTTCAACTTTGATCTGTTTTTAATATTAAAACTGTATGAACCAGATACCCATCTGTGCCTCAACTGGTGGTCTTGTTGACACTGTGAAAGAAGGATTCACTGGGTTCCAAATGGGAGATTTCAATGTTGAAGTATGGAATTCAATATTCTCTCCATTCATAAATTGTGAAAACGTTTGAACTACTTTCACTATAGTATACTAAATGAATCCTCTTTGTATGATCAGTGTGCCAAAGTCGACCCTGCTGATGTGCTTAAGATAGTTGTGGCTGTCGGCAGAGCTCTAGCAGTCTATGGTACACTTGCTTTCAGAGAAATGATCAAAAATTGCATGTCACAGGATCTCTCCTGGAAGGTAGGCATTTACCAAAGCTTCTGTATATGAACAAGTGTGGAATGAATATTTTTCCTAACTCATTGTCCTCATATAGGGCCCTGCGAAGAACTGGGAACTGATGCTGCTGAGCTTAGGGGCTGCTAACAGCGAACCTGGGATTGAAGGGGAGGAAATTGCTCCTCTCTCCAAGGAAAACGTTGCCACACCATGATGGCTTTTATGTTCCATGCAACTCTAGTCCAGGCTCGACAAAGTGACAAGGTGTCGAGTGAATTACAAACTACAATATGGTTTCTGATTTGTTTTGTTCTGTTATCCTGTAGTACTCTAGAGCAGGGTTATCAAATGAAATATTTTGTGGAGGTGTAATTCTAGATACTAGTAAGTACTAAAAGTAATGAACAACTACCAATGCTAAGCTTTGTTTTGTCATTTAAGGGACTCGAGAATTTGCTTTTGTAAGAAAGTAGATAAATTTTATCCATGGGAAGTTCCTCGTTATTATGAAGTCTTTTTCTTGTTATACCAGCGCTCTGATAATTCGAATCAAAGGATTTGTCCTTGTTGAAATGAAAGCTTGTGAAAGTTTTTTACTATTTATCAGAGGAATTTGAGTTTAGAAAGAAAATGAAATCGTGAAGCTGCAAGAGCAGGATAAATAAGACCCCCACCCCATGTGAATGGTTTTTGTACGATATTTTATCAACTAAAGTCTGAGATGTGTGATTTTAGCGCAATGAAAGTCGAATAAAACTAAGCGTACACTATTGTGGTCGATATGACAATTATGTGTTTTCAAAATTTTAGCATGTGATGCAGAGAATAATTTTTTAAAATGGATGAATATGATGATGTCAAATAAAATGTTATCAACCAATGTCGTGGACGAATCATAACCAAAACCCGACACAGAATCTGGGTATTCCAAGACAACGAGAAGAGATTTGAATAAAAAAGGATTTCAAATGTGAAATGGCAACCACGTGAACTTTGTCGGTTCAAATATCTTCCCATACTAATCATTAATATTTCGTTGTTCATTCAAGTTTTGATTATATGATTACATAACACACAGACTCTTTAAACTTGTTAATAATTTTTTCTACACAATTTAATAATAATATCTATTTTGAATCTTTTATTTATTTATTTATTTTCCGTTAAAAGAAATATCTCATCTTTTATTTGAATTCATTTTTTTTTTTATATATATGAATTACCAATCAATTCAAATAATTTAAGAAATAGAGTATTGAAATATGATATTTTTATTAAATACCATCTTTATAAAATAAGAATTAGGGAACAAGTTTGACTCTTTATTTTAAAAAATTAAAATAGAGAATTCACTAAACTTATTTTAATGCATTGTTTCTCTAAAATAAAGAGTATATTGCATTTAGAGTTTTAAAAAAAATGCTCAATGAATTCGAATTCTAACTTCGAGGGACATATTAATTAGTATTAATCCTCTTTAGATTATGTATAATTCTATTCATTCGGAGTCTATTTGATCGTCAATTTATGTGGCGGTACTGTCACATTCTTCAATGTCTAAAAAACTATTCAACGTTCATTAAACAATATGATAATAATCTCATATCATATAAACTTTAGATGAATAGCATTACTATTCGATTTGGTATTTAAAACAAAAGGGCTGTAATTTAAAACTATTTAGCATATTTTTGAATTTCATTTTTTTTACTAAATAATTATATTTCAAAATCAAATATTAACTTTAATTACACATTTTATTGAACTTGCAAGTGTTATCCACTAGTCAAATTAATTTTTTGAGGTTAATTAATTTTTAAAAGAACGTTGTTATTAGCACTATTGATATTATAATACCAATATAGGTGTCACCAAGTGTTATTAAATAAAATATATAAATAAATGAATCACATAATTTCACCTTTAAATTGAACCTATCAAATAAATTGGTGCTCTCGCACCACTAGTGTTAGATATCGTGTTATTCTTTTTAATTATATCGTTGATAATTAGTACATGTTTGGTTTAGATAAAAATTATATTTTTAATAGTTTTTGATAAAAAATGATAGAATGTATGATTGAAAAGTTGTGAATTTAATAAAATCTGTGATTAAAATTAATTATTTACTTTTAATTCAATTTTTTTATTTGGACCAAACAGGGACTTGATGTTTTACAGGTGTACAGCACGCACCACTACAGTAGCCAGCTGTCTTCTGTCTCACCATATTATTACCCTTCTTCTCGTCATACTCTACCCTCAACTCACTCACTCATGGATCTCTCTTCACTCCACTCCTCTTCTTCACTGCAGAAGATGCTGCTTCTCCTTCTTCTTCTTTCAGGTAATGAATGCTATTCACCCAACTAAATTATGTGTTTACACTACCAAAATTCAATTCTCTGATGTTACTCACTTGCAGTTTCATTATTCCCAAATTGGGTGTATTCACTTGGCATCAACTACGGTCAAATTGCCAACAATCTTCCCACCCCTGACGCCGTAGTACCGTTGGTGAAATCCATCGGCGCTACCAGGGTCAAGCTCTATGATGCAGATCCACGCGTTCTTAAGGCCTTTGCCAACACTGGCGTCGAGTTCATTGTTGGCCTTGGCAATGAGTACTTGGCTAAAATGAGAGACCCCAAACAAGCTCAAGATTGGATTAAAACCAATGTTCAGTGTCATTTACCTGCAACGAAAATTACATGCATTGCAGTTGGTAATGAAGTTCTCACTTTCAATGACTCTGTTCTGTCGTCAAATCTTCTCCCAGCTATGGAAAATGTCCACACCGCCTTGGTCAACCTTAATCTCGATAAACAAGTTGTTGTCACTACGGCTCACAATCTGGGCATTCTTGAATCTTCTTATCCTCCTTCTTCGGGCTCATTTCGTAAAGATCTAACTCAAAGATTGACTTGTATCTTGGATTTCCACTCCAAAACGGGCTCGCCATTTTTAATCAATGCCTATCCTTATTTCGCATACAAGTCGAATCCCAAACAAGTGCCCATTGATTTTGTATTATTCGAGTCTGATTCTGGGATTACAGACGCGGTGTCGGGCCTGCATTATGGGAACATGTTCCATGCCCAAATTGATGCAGTACATTCTGCTATGGAGAAACTTGGGTACAAAAAAGTGTGCCTGCAGATCTCGGAGACAGGGTGGCCGTCGAAGGGGGATGGCGACGAGGCAGGGGCCACGGTGGATAATGCAAAGAAGTACAATGCGAATTTGCTGAAGCTGATTGCAGAGAAGAAGGGTACACCAATGAGGCCCAATTTGAATTTGAACATATATGTGTTCGCTTTGTTCAATGAGAACATGAAGCCCGGTCCAAGTTCCGAGAGAAATTTCGGGCTTTTCAAGCCCGATGGAACGCCAGCGTATAATCTTGGTTTCAACGCCACAAGTTTGGTGGGTTCGAACACGACGACGAGCCCGAGTGGTGTTGCTGGCCTTTCTCCGGTGCCGGGTTTTTCGCCGCCGGGAAGCTCTTCCAACGGCTACTTGTCCATCAGTTCTGACACGGTGAGTTTTTCTGTATTTATTAATTCCGAGTTTTGCTTTTACTTTACTGCGCTCATGGTTCTGTGTAATGTGCGCGGAGGGTGAAGTCCGCATTGTGAGGTGGAGCGTAGGATAACAGCCATGGTGCGCAGGATATCAAATGAGAGGATTAGGGTTAACATGGTGGGGGCCCAATTGGCAAATGTTCCACTTTTATTTCACACGTGCCAATGTATGTAATTTTAATGGGGATAAGGGTTGGAAACAGTATATCACTAAAAAAATCAAATTATATTCATTGATCCTCTTGGGATGATGAACACATTGTGAATCTTTAGTTTTCGAAATGAGAAAAGAAAATCTTGATTTGGTAATGTATTAGTACAAGTTCATGTGTATTGAAGAAAAGTTCACCACCAATTCACGAAAACTAAAGATGGATTGTTTCTTTTCAAGCATTGCCTTTGATTGGGAGGATGTGGTGATAGGAAAGATCAATCCGAGCTTTCTTATTGAATTGTTTGTTCAATTTCGGAATTCTATAGTTCTTGTATTACAAATATTCCGAGTTGCATCATAGTATTTTCTTGCATTGCTTGATGAAAGAGGAGCTAATTAGCTTAGGAAAACAAAACGTCCAATCTACTTCCCTAATGATAAAAAATGTAAGCCATTTGCAGTGCATCACTTTTGACATCATCCAAGTTGGCATGATTTGATTGGTGAAAAAACTGTTTAATTTTTTAAACTGCCCAATAACGTGTTGTCACGTGACACAATATAATAAGTGAGTGATTACGTGTGACATGATTCTAAATTGTTACCGTTGTGGTCTTAATGGCAGGAGGGACTTCTTTTGCAAGGGACATTATCATTTTGGTGCAAGTTGGTTTCAACTATTATTGCATTCCTACTTTATTAACTGCTGATGTTTTGGAGGAATCAGAGGGGGATGTTCGATTTCAACCAAGTGGGGTAAAGTGAATAAATTGGAGTCAGAAAAAGGTGAAATTATGTTCCTTGCACCTATATAATAATAATGTTAATTTCTTTCATTGCCTTAACATCACAGAAAAGTGCATCGACAACAACTCCCAACCTGATCGCTTCTATGCTTGGCGCTATTCTGTTTGATGCTGGCTGATGTTTATGTTCATATGGCTGTGTTTAGTTTTAGTGATTTCTTAATTATGCTACTAGGAAAAGGTGGCCAGATTATCTCTATGCATACATAGGACCCAATTATGATTATGATTATGACTGTATGTACTATTTAATTAGTACTTTTGTGCAAGGAATCGGGATCCTAGGAGTTTGCGATCGATTTGTCTACAACTACAATCATTATGTTGAAGTTTGACAAGAAAAACCTAATTGAAAGTTGAAAAGGTTGGCAATAATCTACGACCACCGAAAGTGCTCTCTTCTGTTGCTTTATCTGAAAGATGCATTTGGAACTTGAAAAACGGTTGCTAAATTGGACGAAAATGACAAATAGTTGATATTCATGTCTTGGTATGGAACCTTCAATTATTGGGATGAGAAAGTCCATGAATTAGAATAAGTACTTAATTCTTGAATGTATTGAACCTATTCGTGTTTATAAATCTCTCTCTCATGCAGCAACTCATAGTGCCATTTTCTTTTTAAATGGTCATTGTGCAGATCATTATGGTCGAGCCATTGCACAAGTTGCTACCACATAATGTACACGATACACAATTTTCAAACAGGTGACCATGTACACGTGAAAACACTCAATGGGAACCTCCTGACATGATGTTCTATATGTATGGTTTACATTCACGTATTCATATAAAAAAAGGAAAACTAAAAACTTTATTATATAATACAATTGAACGCATACTAAACATGCTGACAAGGATGGGATGGTACTAGACAAATATATCAAGGAAGAGAGAGAGTTAATATCTTGATTATTGTACTATCGAATTCCATCCACCCAATATCGCGTATAAAATATGCAAGATAAGAACCAGTTGAAGTTTCATGCCATAGGTAACTAATAAATACTCTTGATCAACAAAGTGCCTCAAGCAGCCATGCTTCTTGAAGTATCTAGATGTCATCCAAAAACTTTTCTACAAAAGAAATAATAGCCTCCCAATAAATAATGCCCATCTCTCTTGGCAGTCACAATCTTATATCCTTTCTGTTGTCTGCATCAAAGCCTAATTCCATCAAGATTGCAAATATTGTGCAAGAACACCTTGCCCCCCCATTGTCAAAACTCCAATTATGGCACAGTTTAAGAAAATATCAGAACCATGCAATTCAAGAAGGATAGGTTACCGTCAAGATATCATTCAAATAGCGCCATGACCCTTCGATGTTTCACCAACCGTTCCATTCGTGTGACATTTAACTCTCTGGTAGAACAATACATAAGCAGCAGATGTCTTGATTTCAGACTCGCTGACCGGTGAAACATGAGCATCATCGAAATGATACCATCTATTGTCATCAATTAACTGCAATAAGAAAAAAATAAAATTGATGTAAACAGACCATAGAGATAATGGAGGGAGTATGATTTACTTCACAGATGATCCAAGCAGCATGTCAACGAAAACTTCTAAAAAAGGGCTTAATGTGGGAGGCACATTAAACTCCCCAATCCCTTTTGAACCTAATGAATAAATAACCCATTGGATCCAGAAACATTATTAAATAATTATTCTTGAACCACCCAACCCAATCATTCACCACCCTTGCGGAAAAATAAGGATGAATGCTAGGTAAATAATTACCTTACAATAAGCAGAATAGTGACCACCCCCAAGGCCCCCATAATGATTGCTAATAGCATATAGCTCATACACATGTGAACCTTCAGATGCATCATTGCTTTTCACATATTTGCTTAAATCCAGATTATGGATGGGAAAATTCACGAAGGTGTCCAGTTTGTTCTTCAGCCATCGGCTATATGAGAATCGCTTCAAGTGAAAGACAAGTACATCGGGCAACCTCCACAAATCCAATTTTTTAGTTGCTTGCCTATGTTCTTTGCATCGAGGACAATACCTGCAGCCAATTGTTTTAAGAATTTTATGGAAACATCAACGATGCCAAATAGAAGTTTACAGAAAACAAGATAGTTCAAGGTATAGTCTACCATACCACATATCATCAGGGCCAAGAGGTTCCTCTTTCAGAAAGGCATCCAAGCAGGAAAACAAAGAGATGGCTTCCTGCTTGGTTTTCTTAGCTGCAACTCCTGTCTTGAGAACCACAGGAAGATCCCTGAGAAAGCTGGCGTCATATAACTCATGTTCTTTGTCAGTCCACTCTAGGATGACTTTAACGATTCTGCCAGGTTTTATAGGTGACACCTTCACAATTGACCTGAAACTTGAACCTCGATCATCGGCGAGGAAAAGCCGTAATGACAACTCACTGATGGACATTCCTTCCGGTTCTATATCACCTGCTGATTGGATCCCAGGTCTTAACACAGTGCTACTGCAGTCATTTCTCTCTCCTGATGCATCTAAAGCATAGCCATTTTCCTGCCCACTATGAACTGGTACTGGAGGGATAAATGCTTTCCTTCTTAATGGCGAAAGCATTCTGTTAACAGCAAGCTCGATATCAGCTCCACATTGCAGATCTTCCAACGAAGTAACTAATGGTGTCAGAAAGAGCTTCCTATCGCTGGAGAAAAAGATGCATCTTGGTCAACATAAGCAGAAACTGGAGATAGATTACATGGTTTATTCAAGGGAATAAGTTAACAAGTTGTTTGGCACATATCAGATATTTATTCATAATCACTTTTGATCCATATTACCTGACTTTATGTGGAGAAATTTTACGGTAATAGTTTTTTCATGACATGTAACAGATTATAAATAGGTCCACACTCATGAGACCACAACCACCATAATGTTACATGCAAAATAGAGGCAGTCTAAAGCCATTGCTAGTATAAAATTCGGAATTCACCCACCATCTTAAATTTGAATTTTTTAAAGTAGACTCGTGATTTGAACAGACCATTAATGTAAAATGCTCGTTAAAAATAAGAAAAACCAGACTCCTACTTTTTCTTCTGAAATTTCTAGCCAGCCATAACAAAGGCACCCTTCCAAGGCTTGCAATTCTTGTTAAGCCAAGTTGACACCTTTAATTATAAGAGAGAGTAATAGATGCTCTTTTTGTACCACCAAGATTAGTTCTTTTGCAATTACACATATAATCATGTCCACAATGAAACCGCAACCGGAAGGAAAAAAACTCACATTTCACTGCGTCGGTGACATATCTCTAGTCTTGTTACCTCTGCTCCACCTTTAGGGAGTCTGTAACCAACAATATGTTCATCATCCTTTATTGAAATCAATGCTTCTGATGGATTTTCCAGGTACTTGTATATCCGATTTTCATAGACCTGCAGATTGAAATTTCACTGCTTCAGATGAACTAGGGTATGAGGATACAAGCAAAATCTGCGTACAATCATGGACAAAATAGAAAATATATTTAAGCTTACCTCAGCAAGGAGCAGATATTCATCACTTTGTAAGCAACATGCAGCGCTTACAGCCTGGATGAGATCTTTGCAGCATCCTTGCTTCAGGACAGTAACGGTGAATGGCATAGGAAGGCCACTTCCATTGCCGTAAAACACTGTTACCGTCATTGTCCGCGTGGCTACTGAAGGAAGAGGCAAGGACAGGTACATGAAAGGATCAAACGTTATAGAGATTTTGCTGCAATCTGGGCAGACCAGTGTGGATTTGTATTGGCCCTGAGCAATTCCATCAATTTCAAATACTATAATAAAGATGGCCTAGAGAAATATCAACGGTGCAATGTACTTACAAGCGAATTTACTTGAATAAGAAATACAAAGTCATAATGTAGAAGAAAACTGTTGGAATTCATATATTTATAGTAAGCAGCTTCCAGGTCAAAACAAAATTTCTCAAGACAATGAAAGAATGATGCAGCCCTGACAAAATAAAATTTTCGATGGAACTACCTGAGACTGCCTCATTTTCACCTAGTTTGTGAAGGTATATGAATTGCATGAGGGGCTCAAGTTAATAAGATTATACAAGGATATTTTGATCCAAATTCATAGGATTCATAAATTCGAACTGTCTTTAGTATATTCTCAAGCAGGGGTGGAGCCAAGACTCGGCCTTAGTGGGGGCAAAATTTAAATTCGACTTTTCTTTTTCAAACAAAACAACAACAACAACAATAATAATAATCTTACAAGTTTCTACAATTGTTCCTTACTGGTTTTCATCCTTAGAATATTCCATACGATAACTTCATTATCAATTTCCCATAATACATTTTTTCAACATACACAACAAAACTGTCATTTTCCTACTACTAGATTTCTTTACAACATTTTAAGTGCGTTGAATTACATAAGTGCACTTATCTAGGCAGTCGAGCTAAAGAAGTAGTATGCAAATCAAGTTGTGCTACCTAAAAACTAAGCAACACGATCAATATTTTACAAAATATAATTATAAATTTTCATCTTTATTCATTTTCAACTGTATTTCGGGCATAAAATACCTGAAACTAAGGTGTAGAAAATAAGCCGCTAATTGACACACATTCTTTACAAAAACATTTTTTCAAAACTCATTTTCAACCACACATTCTTCAATAAAACAATATTTTTCACCTCATCAATAATTTTTCCTTTCTTTTTAACCACATATTTCCCATCATATCACTATTTAAAATACATTATTTCCTCAATAATATCCATCATAAGAAACTCAGATGTCTTATTGTAATACTCTAGTCAAAATAGTCAAATAAAATCAAATTAAACTAAGAGAAGTAAACCGATAAGCCCCAATCAAGTACACCTATTCTAGAAGGATCAAGAAGACTGGAGAAGGGGAGGGCAGCAACAAATTCGGTTAGATGGGCAGGCTGAGGTGGACAAACACAGTTGGGAGTTCTATAAATAGAGAAGGGAATAGATAGGGAAGGGAGGCTTTTACGTAGTGAGAAGTGAGACCCTTGGGAGAGTTTAGCCCTCTCGAATGGCTACTATTTCTTTTCCAGTTCTGTAATTTTCTTCAGTTTTCATCAATCAAACAGCAGTTTATTCTCTGGTTCTAATTTTGTTCTCAAATTACAGTTAGAAGCCTAACGTAAACATCTGTCAAGCAAGTGACAACTAGAAAAAGGAAAAAGAAAGTAAAACGCAGTGAAAAAGTCTTAAAAGTCTTTGGTTTATTCTCCTTATTCAATGAAGATAGACTTAAAGTAAGAGAAGAAAGTAGAGTGAGAAAAGCAAAAAACAAGGGAGAAAAATCCAAAATAAAGCCTGAAAAGGAGGGAAAAAAAA
>CAIGRP010042195.1:0-66212 GCA_903798385.1 Fraxinus cuspidata
TATGTCCTAAATTGAAAATTTGGTTGTCCAAATAGAGAATAAACGATGCTTGATTGATTTGGTGCAACAAGTGGTGTGATGAATTATCAAGTGGCAAATCATCTTCATCAATCTCGACCGGTTGTTCAACCCATGCCGGTTGCACTTCTCTATTTTGTTTTGCCATGATTTTCTCTCGTTGTTACCTAAATCTATAGTTAAGAGTGCGTTCGATCTCTAGATCAAAGGGTACTAAATCACATATTCTCGAATTTCGCATGCAAGGACTCTTGCAATGAAAATGAAATAAATAATAAAAAGAACACAACCCTAAACTACAAAAAAATAAAAACAAAGAAATTAATCTAAAACAAAACTAGAATTAATTAAAAATTTAAAGTAAATAAACTAGTCCCCAACAACGGCGCCAAAAACTTGTTCGTGAAATTCCGCAAGTGTACGGATCGTGACAAGTAATAAAGTGGATTTATCATTTTCGAATATCATCCCACAGAGACTATTATCTACTATAAATTTTTAAACTAACTTAACTTCAATTTAAATTAAAATCGCTAATTTATTCAACCATTTTTCATACGTGCCAACGATCAAATTAACCTGATATAGTTGGTGATCTCTCTCGAGCAACACTAATCTATTCATATGCCCGAACTTATTATATCTCTATATAAATTCACACACATATAAACGCATTTATCTTTACGAATTCAATAAAGATCGCATTATAATTATCTCTTGATCTCTTATAATGCCTATGTTAATTATTGCACGAGTTAGAATTATACATCACCTATCGATCTCAATATTATCTCTAAATCAATTAATTGTTGTACAAACAAATAATAGCATTAAACACACAATAATTAATTCACAAGTATTAAAATGGCATGAAAATCTTGAAATTAAACATATAATAAAACATTAAGCTACATCATCAATCATAACTATAAAAATATTTAGCCACTCATAATATTGAATTTAAACACGTAAAAGTGGAAAGACATCACAAAAAATTGACGAGACGTGAAAATTTCTGGTGTTTTCCTTTCTTCTTCCCTTTTTCTTTTCTTTTTTTCTTCTTTTATTTTCTTTGTTTTCTCTTTTCTTTCTCCCTGCATTGACTTCTCCCCTCTTTCTTTTCCTTCTTTTCTTCATTTCTNTTAAACACGTAAAAGTGGAAAGACATCACAAAAAATTGACGAGACGTGAAAATTTCTGGTGTTTTCCTTTCTTCTTCCCTTTTTCTTTTCTTTTTTTCTTCTTTTATTTTCTTTGTTTTCTCTTTTCTTTCTCCCTGCATTGACTTCTCCCCTCTTTCTTTTCCTTCTTTTCTTCCTTCCTTCGTCTTCTTCTTCTTCTTCTCTTTCTTTCTTCTTTTCTTTTCTTTCTTTTCTTTCTTTTCTCCAGTTTCTTTTGTCTGCAATTTGTCCGCGAACATCCATCTTTTGTTGCGGGAATATGTATATATCTTTTTTTTTTTCAGCTTCCCTCTTTTTGTAGGTATATATATGTATATATAATATAACAACGCAAACGGGTCTATTTTCTAAATTTCAGCCCAATCTTCTCTTTGTCTTTGTATTTAATCTCAAATCGCCAAATTTTGTATCTAATTAAAGTTCAAGTTGAGACCCAATTAATTTAATTCTTATTTCCTCCATTTTGCATTCTTTTCTTCAATTCTTCATTCAACATAAATTTTTACCTATAAAATACAATTTAACATAAATTAAATAGAATTTAATTCAAAAGACAATAAAATATCACGATTTAACGCCACGAATAAGTATAAAAACTATACTTATCAATGGCTTAAAAGAATATTAACGTTGTAGTTTCACTTCATTAACATTAGTCATTGTCCATCACTTAAAGGTAGATCAAGATTGTACAATAAAATTCTGCACACAATTACTTGGAAAAACATTATTCATATTATTCCCAGTTCAATGATATGTAACAAAATGGGATTCAAAACACTGATTAACGATCAAACAATCATGACAAGGTGATCAAACTGTCTAAAGTTACAAGTTAACCATCGCCAAATGTCACTCAACTAGAACGCAAATTATAAGATTACATACATTATAAGGCTCCATTTAGTTTTTCTTTTTCACCTGATTTAGTCAGAAACACTAAAAAAATGGTTTGCTGAAGTGTTAAACTAGAACATCAACACCCATAAATTACTATCTATTGAGTTTTCAAAAATTTATCCTCCCAAATCAGGTTTTCACACAACATAATCATTTTGTATAATCCAAAACAAATGATGAACAAACTCTATCTTGATGATACTGAAAATATGATTAAAAAACATTAAACAAAATCTCCAAAACCAAGGATCTGATAATTTCTTCTACTGTTAAACAAAAAGCACTGTTTGTTGTAATGCACTAATAAATTTAACCATTATGATTCAGAAATTTACTGTAACTTCAAATCGCTCACAGCAAATTACATTCTACGACTGCAAGAAATCTAAAGATACTTTTTTTGAAAACATCTTACCCGCCTCGACTAATCAACCATTTAAAAATAGCCAAAAACCCCTCAGTTTCTTTATTCGGAATCAAAAGGACAGATAATTGCTCGTAGTAATTTTAATTCTACGCTTCATATAGAAATCTAACGATAATCGTTTATGAAAAGCCAAAAAAACAAAAAAAAAACCTCAATTTCTTTGCTCTGAATCAAAAGAGAGAGTGAGTACAAACGAAAGGTGCTTGAAGATGAGGTAAACAACGAGAGCGATGTTGAGACGTTCATTGTAGGTTGGCACTATTATGCTACACTTGCATTACTCTTCTCCTTTTGCAGATTTTCCATTTTCTCTGTGATTCCCGATCACCTCCGTTGAAGAGGAAATACAAGGAAAGGAAATTGCCGGTACAACCGGCTATCCGGGTATGGGCTTTGACCATTTAAAAAAAAAAAGAAAAAAGAAAAAAAGAATCGTAGTTAAAAAGTATAAAATTGTAAGTAAAATATCAAAACTTAAAAATACCATTTATCTTTTACCAACTATTTGAAATGAAAGGAAAATAAATTTTAGATTACTCACACATTCCATAAAAGGGATCAAGTCAAAGAAATATCCTCCTTTTTTTGTTATCCTATCAACCCAACGTCGACCACCACACATCGATCATTATCTTTAACAATGTTAGTTTTTTTTTGATATTATAAGATTGATTTTTCATTTATTGTTTTAAATTGTTATGTATAATGTTTATTCTGAATTATTTAGGTAGATTATTGGATGTTGTATGGATTCATATGCATATATTACAATTTCAAACTCGCCGAAAATGGCGATTTCTCGACATTTCCAACGAGAAAACGGTCGGCCCAAGTCCGACTATTTTTTTTTCATTTTATTTTCAATTTAAAATTATTTTTAATTCTTTTCTATTTATGATAATATATATATATATATATATATATAAATATAATTTTGATTATATAATATTTATATTCCTTATTAATTTATTTTTTCAATTTAATTAAATAATATTTATATTCTTTATTCAATTTTCATAATTTCCTTTTATTTAATTTATTATAATTTTTTTGAAAATAGTTTTAAAAATTTTAATTGTTTTTTTCGTATTATAATTTTTTTTTCATTTTAAAATTCTAATTTATTATTATTTTTTATTTTTTTAGTTTTACCTATAATTCAATTTATTTAATTTTTTGAGATTATGCTTATTTCATTATCTTTTGTTAAATATTCTAATATTTGAATTTTTATAGGATGGAGTACCATCTAACATGGAGTTGAGACAGATGACGAGAAAATTTATATGTAAAATAGCTTTGATAGTTTCACTGTTGGAGTTGCCGGATGATTAGCACACAGATATCCTATGGAAGTCTTTCATGTGGCCCATGTATCAATTGAGAGAGGTGCATCACTCTGGACATATTATTGATACATTACTATGTTGCTGCTTAGTCCAGTCAACGGCGATGCCCCTCACTTCGATCTCAGGGTAAGGTCGCTACTTTCTCCATATTTGAGTTTGCCCTCATTAGTGGATTGAAGATAACGGGCGGCGAAATAGCTACTGAAGGTACTCAAGAAGCAATAGACTGCACGAGATGTATTTTCAAGGATAGGGGATGTTGCTTCTACTGCAATTGATAGGCACAATTAGAGAGTGCAACCAAATGTTGGACAAATTGAAGTTAGGACTGTTCTACATCCTTGAAAGCATGGCGAGGTGTCATCACAAGAAAACTGTGATCGACATTTTTCATTTGGAAGTTGATGACATCGATCCCTTCAACAACTATCCGTGGAGCCGAAAATGTTTTGAGGACACCGTACACGTCTTTTCCAAATCACACTTGAAGGCCAAGGGTTCACGTGTAAGTACAATATTTATGGATTGTTCCTAGTAGTGCAGGTAAATGTTTAACATAATCAAGTTAAAAAAATTTTTATACTGAATTTTTTTATAATAATTGTATGTGTTGCAGATTTAGGCATATGAGACTGTCCTCCTTTTGGGTACCCGATTTGCTATACGAGTGGTGACACGTTTCCCTCGGATGCATCATTGGCGAGTATCCCAAGCAAACGGATGTCCATTTGGCAAACAGTTATCAGCCCTCCTAAACGATCTTCAGGTGAGTATTACACATTTGCGATTTATATTGAATGTTGTTTCAAAATTTTGTCATATGATAATTAACTAGTTAAACAGTCAATATGTCAGCTTGAACTCATAACTGAGTTGACGTCATCAACGCATGAGGAGGGTCGAGTTTTTGTGTGTGAATTAGCCATTCCGCATACTAAATACGACCAGATATCTGATTTCATCATGGACCGAGATTGGGTATGTGAATTATATATAATTTATTGATTACCGTTTTTATAAGTTAGCCTATTTTAACTAACTTAATAATTTTTAATGTTGTTATTTGTGAAGAAGCGCTGTTTAGTTGATCGACGATCACCTCCGCCGATGAGATCTCCTTCTCCTCCATCCAGACACCTCCATGTGGGTCTCCTGCATACGATCAGAGTTATTATTTTGATGATCTATATGTCCGCCTGATTGGATTTATGGCGGAGGTGGTGGGCGCACTATAAGAGGAGGTAGAGGCGTTACGACTAGAGACGAGGGAGGATGTGGGTGCGCTACGAGAGGAGATAGGGACGCTGCGACGAGGTATCAAATTTATGCCATGATGTTGCAGTGCTACGAGACCATATATGAGAACTTTAAGATAAGGTCCAGCGCTCCGCGGTGATATAGCAGGTATACGAGGGGATGATAGATGAAGAGGGTGATGGAGATCGAGGTCACACACCGTTTTTGACAGATGATGATGCATTAAAATCATTTTTGTTATCTGTAGAGCAGGAGGGGGTGGCCTCGATGGGGACAGGAGAAGTGGAGGAGGAGTAGAGGATGGAGGGAGTGGTGGTCCTTGTGGTGGAGGGGCAGACCTGATGACGGAGGAGGTGTAGGTGCTTGGGGTTGAGGGATGGCAATCCTCGAGGCAGAGGATGTGCTCGGGATAGAGAAAGTGACCTCGATAATGGAGAGAGTGGCCTAGATGACGGAGGAGATGGCTAGCCCCAAGGTAAAGGGAGTGGTAGATGAGAAGAGGACACCATTCATAATAGCGGGTAAGAAGTGTGATGTTGACATGCCGGAGCAGATGGTCGGCAAGAGGTTGAGATTGCTGTTACAATACGTCATTTATCTCTTCACATCTGAGACGAAGAAGATGACGTTCATTGACGGGACATACCTCAATCTCTTACGGGATGTGGACCATATCAAATGGAAAGTATTCGAGACAGTGTATCAAAGAATTATGCCCGGGTATGTATTTTATGATTTTAGTGAAATACGCTATGCTAACTCATCAATGCTACTTTTCACATTTTTTCTATTTCTTTTTTCAGAGTTAGCCACATGATAACTCAAAGAACAATCTCGAAAGCCTATAAGTGGTTTCATGACATCACAACTTCGGGAGCTTGACTCACTGACGATATAAGTATAATATCGCAATTGTTATTTATTATGTATACATATTTTTTTGTTTATTAAATGAAATAACTCCCTCTATTTATTTATTGGCGTTTCCTGATGTAACACATCGACCTAGCTATTGACTCGTTGTGCGATAGAGCTCAAAGATATCCGAGATCATTCGACATTTTTGCTCAAGTCATATTGAGCACCGAGTTCCCACGTGCCGTAGTCATTGAGTATCAGTTGCTCCAATTTATAGGTAATGAGTATACGGTGCCCTAATATATGCTCGAGTGGGTCTTAGGGATGTGGCTGTATGTCGAGGGAAAGTTATGGGAGGGTTGTACGCATATGTACATTCAAGTGTTCGCAAATCATCACTGCTTTGCCGTGGAGATCATCTTTGCCGATTCCACTATATATGTGTACAACTCCTATCATTCCTGTCTGACACAAGGTCAACTTGAGCTTTACCAGGAGCCGGTGGTTGTGTTTGTTTGATAGCTAGAATAGCGGGGGTGATTGTGCATGACAAACTAGCCATCGTGTGAGACATGAAAATTGCAAGTACTTATAATTTTTTTAATTTGTAAACTTAATTTTTAACTACACAGTATTGAACTAACACATTATTATTTATTTGTAGGGGCGATTGTGGTATGTTCGTAATAAAGTATATCAATTTTTTTAGTATCACACATAAGGTTAATGGAATCAACCGATTTTGGATACAAAATTGGAGGAATAAGTTAGTGTGAGATTTGTGTAAATTCAATTGTGATGCATAAATATTATATATATAATTATTTATTTATTTTTGAAATAATTGTAAATATTGTTCAATTATCAGTGATACCATTGTACATCCGTCTAATTGCCATTTAAGAGAATCTGACTTGTACAAAATTGGTGAGTATGCTCTTTTGCTCTGCACCTGCCGCACCTACAGGTTGAGGAACGTCTCCGGTAGATGATATTCTAGACCTACGTGGACGTTTAGGATCACGCAATTCAACTTCGGGTGGCAACAAACTATTAAATGGGATAATATAGTCGGGGACTTCTCACTTGACTTCATTCGATAGAGGAAATATAGTCTCAGCATATGATGCTCTTCAATAATCAGCCATATAATAAGGAGAACATAAGGTTCTCTTTGCAAAGTCTCTATACATAGCCACCACGACTACATGCTCGGATGGAAAACTCTCCAACTGATATTGACTACAAGTGCATGTGTTATCAGTCAAGTCCACCATGTATGCCATATTACGTGTACATTTCACGGAGAAGCGCAACACATCCAGCAGTTCCACGTTCAACTTCATCACAACCACCGTAGCCTTAAAGAGTTTATCCTTCTTAATTGGGGCTAGCACGCTCATGTAACTATGCGATTCAACACGTCGATTGTGAAACCACTGCTGCAGCTTGTCATGAATGTTCTCAATCATTGCGATGATTGGTAACTCTCGATCCTTCTTGAATAATACATTGATAGACTCCGCATTGTTTGACGTCTTTATGTTGTATCGACGTCCTGAAAAATGTGATTGCCCCAAATATTCAATTCCCATTTTTGTTAGATACTCACATGCCCAAAAATTATTTACTTCCTATTTCCATCATGAATTTATTACACTCTTCAACGCTCTCCTGAAAAATGAAACGATGTCTTTGCCTCGATATTTAGTTTTCAGGTTACCTTGTATATGGTATATGCTATACATATGATGTGTCTCGGGAAAAATTACAACGATACCGTTTATTATAGATAGTCCCTGATCAATTACAAAGGCAAGATTCTCGACTTCACTAATCACTTCTCCCAACTTTGTGAAGAACCACGCATCGACAGATCATTCTCGCTATCCACTATGCCAAATGCAAGAAGGTAAATTTAGATGTTGGCATCTTGACATACATCAATTATTAAATTGCCTTCGTACCTACCCTTCAGAGTTGTACCATCGATTAAAATTAGGGGTCTCATCGCATTTCGAAATTCCCAAACGCATTGTTTAAGAGAAAAAACTTAAAACAATTCTCAACTTGTCTCAATAAAAAAAATGTTGAACTAAGATTAGTATACCCATGTCATGGCAATATCTGGCCAATTTAGCATAGCTCTCATCGGCCAAGCCCATTAAGTCCTCCTACGCGCATAATGTCGCCTTTCAGTCCTCCTGGTATCTCACGACCACTCCGTACTATCAGGTAACTTCGTTAATGATGTTCGAAGGTCGGTAGATTGTCCGTGGATTTTGATACTTGTGCATTAAATGTCGACCAATAAACCATGCTTGGGCTTGTCCGTGATCATTTTGACGAATTCTCACTTCGCAATGTTTCTGTGTATACTTGGAACTACAAATAACTCATTCGTGTCCATCTTCGTCACTCGTAAACTCCAACGGAAACTGTCATCGAGACAGACAATCGTCAACAATGGCTTGTTTGATTTCTTCACTTTGAACTCAAAGTTATATTTTAGTGCAATTCGGTGTGCAGCTTCCTGCAATTGTTTTTATTTCAAACAGTTTCTGGACATACAAATCCTCATCATTGGGAACCACACACAAGGAATTAGATGACGACCACTCGAACCAGCCCCTGCGCTCCTACCCTACTCATGTCTCTGACGGGATAAAGCAATTAAATCCTCATTATAAATTCATTATCATTGGCATAAACTACCGACAATATTGTTTGTGTAACAGGGAAATCACAATAAGGAATAACTGTCTTGGGAATAATCACATCATCATCACGATCTATTTTCAATGTGTTCCAAAAATCATTGGCATTTTTATCCCTTCCATCCGAATCTTCGTATTCACATTCGATGACATTCTCCTCACTAAAGTTAAGAAAAGATGAGTCGTATGCATTTTGTTTAATTTAAATAGATAATTCACTTCGACATCGAGAGCAACTTTCATAGGCGAAATGGATAGATGCTCATTGAATTAAAATTTCAGTTCCATATCGTACTGAGAGAGATCTATCTGCAACTTGTTTTGTAAATTATGATACATTTCCACATATGATGTGCTCGATTTTATGGAAATTGGAATATCACCACGTATATCACTCGTTCATTTCTATGCCCATCGATCTTTTTCATCAAATTCGAAATCACCAAAATAACAAACTAGGATTACAACTATATTTGCATGAAGAAACAAAAATTTTAATTATTAAAAAAATCGTTCCAACCACTGGATAACATAATTAAAAAAAAAAAAGACTTGTCGGATGTTACGACCATGATACACACACACACACACACGTATACATACACACGCATGCAGATAATTTTTTTTCTTGTTTATATTTAAAAAAATTATAGATCTGTTAAAAAAATTATTTACATGTTAATCTATGTCGAAATAAGATTTATCGATTAAAAACGTATACTAATTTAACGAAAATGAAATTAAACATACATAATATACTTACCGATTCGAAATGATAGAAGTAAAAAATAAAATAAAATAAATTTAGTTCAGCATTTGATCAATTTCTGAAATTTTGAGGTTGAAACAAATGAAAATTAGAGTTTTTATTGGTGTTGAAACAAACACATAAGGAAAGTTAACTGTTTTGAAATTTTAAGTACAAAGTATTTGATGTTTACTTGGTAAATAAAATGGTAGTATTGTGTTTTATATAAAACAATATTTTATAATTGTATTGTTTACTTAAGTATATTTTTATCTTTTACCATTCAAAATGCCATTGTAAAAATATGCAATTGTTGCAAATTCAAAGTGGAAATTGGGGGGTTTAACCAAATCAATTTTAAAAGTACCCCCACCATTGAAGCCCTTGAATACGTATAAAATTCATTCTCGAGATCCGGATTGAGCCAATGCGGGTTCCTTTTTTTTAATTTCTTTTTGGGTCACATCAGGAAAAAGCCCAATGTTTTTGTTATTTTCGATGAATCTAAGCCCTTTAGCGGTATTTTTTTAAATGAAGGACAAACATGGGCTAAAATAGTACTCCTAAGTGGGTCCCTTCAACACTATTTGCATTTTTTTAAAATTTTTTTTCTATCCCCGCCCGCGCGTTCTATTTTAGAAAAATAAATAATTAAACGAGATGATAAGTGACGATTTTTTAATTTTGTCACATTGTCATTTCTATTTTCTTCAAATTATAGTCCATCTTGGCAACACTTTTGACACTAAAAAAACTCCATTTTATAAAATTGAAATAAATTACCATATTTTGAAAATTCATCAAATTCTTCTTAACTTTGCGCCAAAAAAAAGTGTATAAACAAACGTAATGGACAAGCTTTAGCTCTCTTTTAAGTTGTAATAACGGCTTAAGCAATTTGAAAGTTTTGGGCAAAATTTTTGAAGATACGTTTTGGAAACTAATCATAAAATATATTTTAAATGGAATTATAGCTTACCGGTGGAAATGGAATAACCTAGGATGTTGGATGGAAGTTAATCTTTGTTAGTAATTTAGGTAAATTTATTGACGAAAATATAGTAAGTAAACCTCGATGCGCATCCATCCCCGATTACTAATAAGTGATGTTATCAGCAATCACATACAATGTTTCGATTGCTAAACATTGACGAGGAGACGTTTATTCCTTAATTTATTTTTCTTTCTTTAACTGTAATTTATTTCGGACAAAATTTTCCCCGTTATTATTTAATATACTACAAATTGGAAATTTATATTATACAACATTCATTTTTCTTGTCAAAATGCATGACTGGCCAAACGTAAGCTACAACCGTTCTGGCAATTCCTCAATCGCAGTAGGCACACCTTCTTCTTCAAAATTGCATTTTCTGTTGTAAATGGTAAGTTATTGGAGAATGACATTTGTACCCCTACAACCCTAGAAACTATTACCATATGTATTCCTAATCTTCTCTATAAATATAGGGCTTTTGTTCTCATTAGAATACATACAAGTCTATTGATTTTTATTCTCTCTCCTCTTTTTCTCTCTTTTCACAACACGTTATCAGCATGATACTCTAACCAACTGAGATTAAGTGAAGGTGATAATTTATTTTTTTAAGCATAATCATCTACCACATGTACCAAAATTAATTGGTGATATGTGAATTTTTTTTTAAGAAACAGATACATCATAACGATGCAGACTTACAGTATGATTCTATCTTATTTTTTCAATTCACGTATGTATGCGTGTCTATATAGAATTTAGTTCATTCATGTTTAGTCAATTCATGGATACACATATCTATGATCTATGATTTATGTCTTTCAATTCATGTATGTACAATTTTTATGATTCATGTCTGTACATAAAATCACATCTTTGAATTAATCGTATGAAGTCGAATTCACCGATTTCTGCTTAATCACATGTCTTTGAATTAATTCATGTTTATATAAGATGCCATCATGATTTTTACATTAAAATGTCGTTATGTGTAAATATTCTACATTATGCTCTTGAATGTATTTTATTCTACAATATTTTACCGTAACTTAATTGGCCAAACGAAAATACTCTAAAACCGTATTTAATTTTTTGCTTCTTATTTATCGTTTGATTAGCTATCATGTCATTGTTCTTTTTAATACATAACATAGTTTATGAATCTAGTACTCTTATATCTGTCTATTACAAAATATTGTTGCGCATGAAATAACACAACATTATAATTAATATTCTTGAAGAATATTACTTGCTCCTGAAGAGTATGAATTATATTTTTCAATATTTAAGAAGAATATTGATGTATTGTTATTGAATAAACAATAGTATAATACAACGTACTCCCTAAGTAGTACATATTTCGAAGAACATATTATTTTAAGTTAGTATTTATTCCTGAAGAAAAGCACGTAACTTATGTCATGTTGATATTGATTACTTAATATTTAATCACATTCTTCTAAACTAATTGTATTCCATTTTATTTTATTGTGAAGTTACTTAAATGATAAACATCACAAAAATCTGGATAAATTGTCGAGATATCTGTTTAGTTGATAGTGCAAATATGCACACTATTCTTCAAGAGAAAAAGTCTTTTCTGGACTTAATATTTGTAGAAAATTATGTCAATACGATACCAGGTGCATCGAATATTGTTGAAAGCGTCGAAAGAACTTGTATTATTTTACCAAATAATACAAAATTATATATTAACGATACACTTTATTCAGGCAAATCCAGAAGAAATTTGGTTGGTTTTAAAGATATACGCTGCAATGGATATCATATTGAGACGAAACAAGAAAATAATGTTGAATATCTTTTCATAACTTCTTTTGTATCTGGCCAGAATCAGATAAAAGAAAGATTTCTTGCACTCCCATCTGACATGTATTATATATTTATAAAAACGGTCAAATCAAATATTATCACGAGCAAGAAGTCCATTGATCCAAAAAAATTTATACTATGACATGATCGATTTGGACATCCGAAAGCTATAATGATGCATCGAATAATAAACAACTCACATGAATATCTTTTAAAGAACCAGAAGATTCTTTTACCTAATCATTATCCATGTGTGGCTTGTTCGCAAGGCAAATTAGTCATTAGACCTTCTACTACAAAGGTCAATATTGAAACTCCAACTTTCTTAAAAATGATTCATGGAGATATATGTGGGCCAATACACCCACCATATGGATCATTTCGTTATTTTATGATATTAATTGATTCTTCTACTAGATGGTCACATGTTTGCGTAATTTCCACTAAAAATATAACTTTTGCTAGACTACTTGCTAAAATAATAAATTACGAGCACAATTCCTCGATTACTCAATCAAGACTATTCATCTTGACAATGATGATGAATTTAGATCACATGCATTTGATGATTATTGTATTCAATTGAAATTGTTGTTGAACATTCGATTGCGCATGTCCATACAAAAATGGTTTTGTCGAGTCATTTATTAAACTTCTACAACTTATTGCTAGACCATTACTTACGAAAATAAAACTCACAACTTCTGTTTGGGATCATGCCATATTACATGCCGCGTCATTGGTTCGTATCAGACCAACTGCATATTATCAATATTCACCTTTGCAACTGGCATTAGGTCATAAACCTAATATTTCTTACATGCGGGTTTTTGGTTGTACTATTAAAGTCCCTATTTCACCCTCACAATGGACTAAAATGGGTCTCCAACGAAGACTTGAGATTTATATGGGTTTTGATTCACGATTTATTATTAGGGATCTTAAACCTTTAACGAGTGATTTATTTACTGCACATTTTGTAGAATGTCATTTTGACTTTCCCAACTTTGGGAGGGAAAAACTACATCTTGATAAACAAGGTAAATTTTTTTGGAATGAAACAATTATATCTCACTTTGATCCCCGTAGCAATTAATGTGAGCAAGATGTTAAAAAAAAATTCATTTGCAAAGAGTTGCTAATCAATTACCGATGTATTTGTTGACATAAGAAAAGTGACAAAGTCATATATACCAGCAGAAAATATTTCCGCAAAAATTGATATCCCCACAAGATAATTTGCTGTAACAAATGAATCTCAAATACCCCAAAAACTTGATCGACCAGTTGGTTCAAAAGACTCTGTACCTCGAAAATGAAAAGTACAAGAGAAAATCAACCAAAACTTTCAGATGAAGTACATTAGAGAAGATTGATCAATCAAATATTGAAAATATAGTTCCTGAAGAACTACAAGTGTCCAAAAATAATGAGATTTCAATAAATTATATGTTATCTTATAAATTATAAGAAAGAAATAATGTTGTTATAGACAATATTTTCGCCTTTAACGTGACTTTTGATATCATGCAAAATGGGGATCCTGAACTACAGTCTGTTAAAAACTGTCAAAATAGAAATGATTGACCAAAGTAGAAAGAAGTCATACAGATGAAATTGAATTCCTTAAATTAATGGAAAGTGTTGGACCTATATTTTGAACACCTAAAAATGTAGTCTCTGTTGGATACAAATGAGTTTTTGTACGAAAGAGAAATAAAAATATTGAAATTACAAGATACAAAACCCGACTCGTAGCTCAAGGTTTCACAAAGACCAGGAATTGATTATGAGGAAACATATTCTCCCGTAATGGACACCATCACTTTTAGATTCTTAATTAGTTTGACTATATCATAAAGGCTTGATATGCGCCTTATGGATGTAGTGACTGCCTATTTATATGGTTCACTTGATAACGACATACATACATATATATATATAAAAGTACCTGAAGGACTTAAAGTGCGAGAAACAAATGATAAATGCTCGAGAACTATGTTCTGAATTAAACTGCAAAAATCATTTTATGGATTGAAACAATCCGGACGCATATGGTATAATCGCATTAACGAATATTTGTTGAAGGAAAACTATAAAAATGACGATATTTGCCCAGGTGTTTTCATAAAGAAAACAAGTATTGGATTTGCAATTGTGGCAATTTTTGTTGATAACTTAAATTTAATTAAAATTTCTAAAGAGCTCAATAAAACTCAGATTGTTTGAAAAATGAATTTGAGATGAAAATTTTGGAAAACCCCAAATTTTGTCTCGAGTTGAAGATTGAACATTTCCCAAAAGGATTATTTGTTCATTAATCTACACATACAGAAAAAGTCTTAAAATGCTTTTAATTTGGATAATGCACATCTATTGGCATCATATATGGTTGTTCGATGACTTGATGTGAAAAATGATCATTTTTGTCCACCTGAAGATGGGGAAAGATTCTTGATCCTGAAATACCATATCTTAGTACAATTGGAGCGTTAATTTATCTTGCACTCTATACTCGACTCTATGGCTTTTTCTGTAAAGACATTGGAATGATGTTAAACATATTTTTCGTTACCTAAATATGACTATTGATTTGGGACCATATTATTCTTAAAAGTCGGGATCTGCTTTAGTGGGATATGCAGATGCATGTTATCTCTCTGACCCACATAAAGCTAAATCACAAACATGATATGTGTTTACACGTGGAGAAACAGTTATATCATGGAGATCTGTGAAGCAATCCTTGACAGCAACATCCTCAAATCATTCTGAAATTATCGCAATCCATGAAGCATGTCGGGAATGCGCATAGTTGAATAACATAACACATCATATCCAAGCATCATGTGAATTAATTTCAACAAAAGATAGTCCCACAATTTTGTACGAAGATAATACTGTTTGTATTGCACAACTCAAATGAGGTTTTATCAAAGATTACAGGACAAATCATATTTTTCCAAAATTCTTTCATACACACAAGTTTCAGAAAAATGGAGATATCAATATTCAACAAATTCGTTCAAGTGACAATGTAGCTAATTTATTTACAAAAGCACAGGAAACATCTACATTCAAAAAATTAGTTCACAAGATATGAATGAGTTGACTCAAAGATTTTCACTGATTAACATAGGGGGTAGCTATACTCCTTTTCCTTCGTTTAGGTTTTATTCTACTGGATTTTTTTAGCAAAGTTTTAATGAGGCAACATTTATCTTTAATATCCCAAAATAATTGTGCTATTTTTCCTTCATTTGATTTTTTTGTCCCATTAAATTTTTATCAAACAAGATTTTAATGAGGCAAATATTTTGTAATGTGTCATTCAAGAGCGGGTGTTGTAAATGGTAAATTATTGGTGAACGACAATTGTACCCCTGCACCCCCAGAACTCATTATCATATATACAAAAGTTTATTGATTTTTATTCTTTATTCTCTTTTTCTCTCCTTTCACAACATTTTCATTTGTTTTTAGTTGAGGAGATTTGGTTTATTGCTGCTTACGACTTTGTTAGATGAATTCACTCGTACCCATTATTTTCAAAATATTTTTTTTCTCTTATTTTCAATCACACATTCTTCAATAAATTAATATTCCACACAAATTCAAAATATTTTTTAACTACACATTCTCTAATAAAATACTATTTCAAAATGCATTTTAGGCAAAAAAATTGGGGCTCAAAAAGGCGTTTAGTTTATTTTTCATTATTATTTATTTCAACAAGATTTTTAAAAACAATATTTACTACTTCACTATCGGTAAATTTGATTTATAAGATAATTTTAAATTATTGCCGACAAAAAAAAAAATTTGTTGTTAATCTATTATTAGAATTTTTTTAAGAACATTTCCGTCGAAAAAATTTAGTTTTAACTGTTATCACTTTATTAACCACAAAATTTGGATCGATAACTTAAATTTATTCAAATAAGTTTTATAATTATTAACAATGAAAATATCTAAGTACGATATTTCGCCAATAATACTCCTTGTACATTCGTTCCCTTACATCATCTTTTACATTCCCTTTGTTTACAAAAAATTGTGGGCAAGAAATTGTTTAAACCGTCCTACAGTGTGTGGCTACGTGATATAATGTAAATAATGATATAAAAAAAAATGTACATGTTGCATAATTGATAAAACTATTTTGATTGAATGTTCCAATTATTTGGGGTCTTCACATAGGTTGAAATGTGAATTACGCACTGTGAATTGCTTCAACAAATTATGCTACATAAGTAAAATAGATGGTGTATAAAAAAAATTCTCTATAATGCAAGTTGAGAGGGACTTCAACAAGAGTAAAACAACAAAATTTATTTCCTTTCTAAATTTATGTTTTCTATTTAAATTTATATGTGATTTTATTTTTATTCAAAGAAAATCAAAGCCAACATAAAAATTCATAGAATACATTGAAGATCAATTTTGAACTTAAATGCCTATTTATTTGACACCGATATCACTTTGTCACCTAGATAGCAATTTGTTATGTGGGTTTGCTTAGCTTAGCAGTTAGAGCATCACATCTAAAGGTTGAGTGGGTATATTGCAATAAAACATTTTAATTATCGACGTGAAGCGTGGACATCGTGGACATCAATATTCAACGAATTCATTTAATTGACAATGTGGATGATTTATTTACAAAAATACTGCCAACATTTACATCCAAGAAATTGGTTCACAAGATTGAAATGCGTCAACTCAAAGATTTCAGTGATCAACATCAGGGGAAGTAGCTGTACTCTTTTTCCTTAACTTAGGTTTTATCCCACTGAATTTTTCTAACAAAGTTTTAATGAGACAACATTTATCTTTAATACTCCAAAATAATTGTACACTTTTTCCTTCATTTTTTTTTGTCTCATTGAATTTTTATCAAACAATATTTTAACTAGACATATATTTTGTAATGTGTCATTTAAGGAGGAGTGTTGTAAATTGTAAGTTATTGATAAATGACAATTTTACCTTTGCAGCCCTAGAAATTATTACCATATGTATCCTTAATCTTTCCTTATAAGTATAGGACTTTGGTTCTCATTATAATATACATAAGTTTATTAACTTTTATTCTCTCTTCTCTTATTATCTCTTTTCACAATATTTTTAATATTATTTTTTTAGTTGAAGAGATTTGGTTTGTTACTGCTTAAGACTTTGTTAGATGGAATTCACTCATATCCATTATTTTCAAAATACTTTTTTTCTCTTATTTTCGATCGCACGTTATTCAATAAAATAATATTTCACTCAAATTCAAAATATTTTTTAATTACACATTCTCTAATAAAATACTATTTAAAAATGCATTTTAGGCAAAAACAATTGGGGCTAAAACATGCATTTAGTTTATTTTTCATTATTATTTATTTCAACTAGATTCTTAAAAACAATATTTACTACTTCACTATTAGTAAATTCGATTTATTAAGATAATTTTAAAATTATTGCCGACAAAAAAAAATTTGTTGTTAATCAATTATTAGAATATTTTTTAAGAACATTTAGTTTTAATTGTCATCACTTTATTAACCACAAAATTTGGATCGATAACTTAAATTTATTAAAATAAGTTTTATAATTATTAACAATGAAAATATCTAAGTAGGATATTTAACCAATAATACTCGTACATTTGTTCTCTTACATCATCTTTTACATTCCTTTTGTTTTCAAAAAATTGTGGGCAAGAAATTATTATTATATATTTTTTAAAATAACCGTCCTACAGTGTCTTGCCACGTGGTATAATGTAAATAATGATACAAAAGATAATGTACATGTTGCATAATTGATAAAACTATTTTGATTGAATGTTCCAATTATTTGGGGTCTTCACATAGGTTGAAATGTGAATTACGCACTGTGAATTGCTTCAACAAATTATGCTACATAAGTAAAATAGATGGTGTATAAAAAAAATTCTCTATAATGCAAGTTGAGAGGGACTTCAACAAGAGTAAAACAACAAAATTTATTTCCTTTCTAAATTTATGTTTTCTATTTAAATTTATATGTGATTTTATTTTTATTCAAAGAAAATCAAAGCCAACATAAAAATTCATAGAATACATTGAAGATCAATTTTGAACTTAAATGCCTATTTATTTGACACCGATATCACTTTGTCACCTAGATAGCAATTTGTTATGTGGGTTTGCTTAGCTTAGCAGTTAGAGCATCGTTATAAAGGTTGAGTGGTTATATTGCAATAAAACATTATACTTATCGACCTGAAGTGTTGACATCGTCGTTTGCCATAAACGATTCTCAAAGATTATCACATTCGATTAAAGGAGATGTTTAACTATATATTTAATTTTGTTGTTTCTATATGTTCACTATATATCTGTAATTTTCTAATTTTATTTTATTTTTTCTCCAACAAAGGCATAAATATGTTTCAAAACTTCTGCATAAATTATTCGAGGCAAATTCAAAATTAAACTGAATAAATTGCTCTGAACCAATATTCAACTAAAGAGGAAGTTATTTATTTTAAAACATAAAGAACTCATAGTATTGAAATGTTTATAGTGTTGGGAATTTATTTAAAATACACATCGAAAAATAAAATAATTCCAATTTTCACCTAAGATCCGCTTTGTGCTTAGATAGAAATTATGATAGAAAATTATACTTTTTATAGATTTTACAAACTCCTTTACTGATCTTAGAATATGAACAATCATGATTTGGAATTCACAGTTGTCCAATTGTCTAACCTCTAATAAAAATACACATAGGAAACAAGAATGAGAGAATTATGATTTCTCATTTCTCGTGCTAGCAAGAGTATGAATTGTGTTATGTTCTATTTTGTTTAGAAACCTTAATATCTTATTAGTATAAGTCCAAGTGGATTTGACATGTCTCTTAAACTTAACCAAATCTAATATTTAATTAATCTAATTAATTAAATTTGGTTTATGAATTAAACAATCCAATAAATTAATTCGGGCATATTAACAAACAACACAATTAATTAATTATCCAACACTTATTAATTAATTGGTGAATCTTATTCTTCTGGTTCTTCTTTTGTATGTGACCTATTAGATTCCCGATCACAATATCTAACGACGTGAATTATTATTTTGATCTAATCAAAATTGATAAGTTTAAATATCCATTTTTAATTTATCATCAATTCATATTCGTTATCCCAAATTGACATTTAGCAATGTGTCAGACAATACACGTAACGAAAAATGTCATGTGGTATAACAAAACCAAACTTAATCGTTTATCGTGAAATTATAATATGATCCAATCAATTATGAGATATGAATATGTGTCAATCTTAATTATCGATCATATCTTTCATCACATTATTAAGTCAATGTAAGTCGAAATTTTTTTCGACTAATGAGAAATCTTGTCCAAAGATTTTGTTATCAACTTAACTGGATGAAATGTAGATCATAATTTCTTACTATTTAAGAGTAATGAATCATCTATTGATCATTCATAACCTTCATATGATTATGACATACTCGAACGATGTCGTTACCAATCATTGGCAGAGCAACATCTAATATCACCAAAGTATGACTGTCCTCATAAAAGACATTATGATAACCTCAAGTCAAAAAATCAATTTTATCACCAAACATTAGAGATTGACCATTGACACTCAAATAGTTATCCATGTGGAATATTTCTACGAGTATCCAATGTATTGATCTATTATAAAATATCAACGTGTTTATTTAAGTGTCACCACACTTTAGATCATGAGATCAGTTACTTTATAAGTAAAAAATGTCACACGTAATAGTCTATTCGTAATAACGATATTATTTATGACCGCGGGTGATTTAAAATTCATTTATAAGTAATTTGTATCTCACAATTATAATTCTTTATGATTAACAAATTATCAAGACTTGAATCTACGGGTTCTATTTTCTAATATATACGAATACTAAATAAAGTAAATAATAGATCTACTATAAATGAAATGTGAAATAAAAAGAAAATAATGTCTTGATTTTATTCATATGAACGATACACATATATATACACATATTGATAAAACTATATTAGGAATATACGAATTACGAGTCCTATACTAATTAGGAATCCCTATAATTAAACATATAATTTATTTATACTTTCTAACACTCCCCCTCAAGTTGGAGCATAGATATTAGTCATGCCCAACTTGTTACAAATATAATCAACTTGAATTCCATTTAGAGCATTTGTAAAAATATTTCCTAGTTGTTATTCAATTCTCACATATCCTGTAGAGATAAAGTTCTGTTGCATCTTTTCACGAATAAAGTGACACTCAATCTCAATATACTTAGTTCATTCATGAAACATTGGATTAGAAGCAATACGAAGAGCAACTAGATTGTCACACCATAACTTTGCTAGTATTGAAGCCTTAAGACCGACTTCAGTTAAGAGCTGATATATCCACATTATCTCACACACAGACTGTACCATAGCTCTATATTCTGATTCTGCACTGGATCGAGATACAACATTTTACTTCTTACTTTTTCATGAAATCAAATTTCCTCCAACAAAAACATAGTAGCCAGTAGTGGATCTTCGATCAATCTTAGAGCCTGCCCAATCTGCATCTGAGAAGCATTTGATATGAGTATACGATCGGATCACCTCCTTTTCAAGGAGAGCTAGGAGCATACAGAGGATACTAATCCTCATGATCAAATAGACGAAGTATCCATGATTTATGTACAGTATCCCACGTCCAAGAGCTCATTTTAAATAACATAAGATCTATTCTAAAGCTTCCCAATAGTGAACCATTGGGGAAGACATGAATTGACTTACAATACTGACAGAATACGCAATATCAGGACGAGTTACTGTAAGATAGTTCAATTTCTCAATCAATCCTCTATACTTTTCAAGATCTTCAAATAAGTCACCATCTTTGGTAAGTTGCAAATTAGGAAGCATTGGAGCACTGCTAAGCTTAGCTCCCAACTTTTCTGTCTCAGCTAATAAGTCAAACACATATTTTCTCTAAGATAAGAAAATGGCTTTCTTGCTTCTTGTCATCTCAATTCCAAGAAATACTTCAACACCCTTAAATCTTTCGTGTGAAATTGGGTGTGAAGAAATGACTTCAGAGATAAAATTCACATAGCATCACTGTAATAACAATATCATCAACATACACCACGAGGAGAATAATGCCAGATTCAGACTGTTTGTAGAAGACTGTGTCGTCAGATTTGCTATTTTGCATTCTAAACGTTTCCACTGCCTGACTAAATTTTTCAAACCAAGCACGGGGACTTTGTTTCAAACCATATAAGGATTTTCGGAGATAATACACTTTCCCATGCTCTCCCTGAGCAACAAACCCTGGTGGTTGCTCCATTTACACTTCCTGCTGGAGATCACCGTGTAAGAAGGCATTTTTTATGTCCAATTGATGTAAAGTCCAATTATGAGTAGCTGCCATAGAAATGCCATAGAAATGAATAAGCAAACAGACGTCAATTGACTTTAGCCTGAGAAAGTGTCAGAATAATCCACACCATAAGTCTGAGCATAGCCTTTAGCCACCATACGAGCTTTTAGCCTAACCAGTGATCCATCATAATTGACTTTGACTACAGACACCCACTTACATCCAATAGCCTTTTTCCCTGCACGTAAGTTCACTAAATCCCAAGTACCATTAGCATCTAAAGCATTCATCTCCTCTATCATAGCATCACGCCAACTAGGATAGGATGAGGCTTCATGAACAGTTTTCGAAAGAGTCATATAGTCAAGGGAGACAACAAAAGAACAAGAAGAAGAAGACAAATTATCATAAGAAACAAAAGGTGAAATATGATAAGTGCACTGACATTTACCTTTGCGAAGAGCAATAGGGAGATCAAGATCACGGGACACTGGATCTGATGCCGAAGAAGAGATAGGTAACGAACATGCATTAGGAGGGTCACGTCGTCTGGAATAGAGCTGGCGAATAGGTGGAAGTAGTGGTATGGGAGCAACAAGTATAGAAGCAATAGTACGTGATCGATGAGTGACACGATAAACCAACAGATCATCATCCTCCCCTTGATTGAAAGAAGTATAAGAAGTGGAAAAGAAATGAATATGTTCCAGAAAGGTGACATCATCTGACACAAGATACTTGTTAAGACTCTGACAGTAGCATCGATACCCTTTTTGTAGACGAGAGTAACCCAGGAAAACACATTTTAAGGATTTGGGTTCTAATTTAGTTACCTGGGGACGAACATCACCAGCATAACAAGTACTACCAAAGATTCTAGATTCAATAGAAAACTGGCTTAGTAGGGAAAATGACACTATAAGGAGTCTCACCATGAAGAACAGATGAAGGCATCCGATTAATCAGGAAACAGGCTGTGGAGGCCGCATAAACCCAAAACTGTTTAGGAACATGCATTTGGAATATGTGTGCCCTTGTTGTCTCAAGAATATGTCTATTTTTTCTTTCAGTCACATCATTTTGAGAGGGTGTGTCAACACACATGGATTGGTGAAGAATACCATTCTAAAACATGTAAGTCTGAAAAGAATCGAAAAAATATTCTTTGGCATTATCACTTCTCAATGTGTGCACAGAAACATTAAACTGTGTTTTAATTTCAGCACAAAAGGCACTAAAATGAGAAAATAATTCAGAACGATTCTTCATTAAATAAAGCCAAGTCACACGAGAGAAATTATCAACAAAGGTAACAAAATACCGAAATCCAGTTTTGGACACAACGGGATAATGACCCCAAACATCTGAATGAACTAACTCAAAAGGAAAACGAGCTCTTTTATAGACTCGAGGAGCTGAGGATGGTCGATGATGTTTTGCAAACTGACGCGACTCACAATCTAAAGACGATACATCTTGAAATTGAGGACATAATTTCTTCAACAAAGATAAAGATGGATGTCCCAATCGACAATGTGCTTCAAAAGGAGTTAAGACAAGTTTGGGCAACTGGGCATCCAGAATATAGAGACCGACTGACTTATGTCATTTACCAATAATCTTCTTCGTCATATGATCCTGAAAAAGGAAATAAGCAGGAAAAAATGAAATACAACAGTTCAAGGTCCGAGTAAGTTTGCTCACAGACACTAAATTGAAAGAAAATTGTGGTAGACTTAAGACAAGAGATAAATAAATTAATGGAGTTGGATTAATAGTGCCAGAACCAAGAACAGAAGAAGTAGAACCATCAAATAAAGTAACATTGGAAGGAGATGTATGCAACTGAAAAGTGGAGAAGAGACTAGGATTACCTCATATGATCTATGGCACCAGAATCAATGACCATTTTGAGGAAGAGGATAGAAGACATGTATCAGGTTTACCTGTCTCAGCAATGGCAGAGATAGGTTAAGATGAAATTTTCAATGCTTCTTGGTACTGAGTGAATTGAGCAAATTCATCTACAGAAATCGTAATGGTTTGCTCAAATGATGAGATGGGCGTAGTAGTAGTAGCGGCAACTTGAGCTGGGTGTGACTTTAGAGATTTATTGTGCAATTTTCAACATGTGTGTTTGGTATGACCCGACTTATGACACTAATAACTTACAACTCCCCTTTCATCCGGACTTCGATTGTCCCAACTACCTGTACTCCCGTCCTTTGTATGACCTCTACGACTGATATGCGACTAATAAGAGCACTAGAAGATTGAACAGATAAAGCAACAAAAGCACTAATATCTGTGCGAAGTACTCTAGTAAAAGTCTCTTGTAGAGAAGAAATCTCAGCATTGGAGAGAATATGAGACTTAGCAGTTTCAAACTGAGAATTAAGACCAGCTAGAAAACTCATCACGACCATTTGCTCCCGCTGAGCTTGCTGAATTTTCACATCAGAGCCAAAAGGTAACAAGACATTTAGTTCTTCATAGGTCTTCTTGAAATTCATAAAATAAGTCTGAAGAGACTGATCTTGTTATTCAGCACGGTAAAAACCCTTACAGACTTCATAAATACGTAACACATTCCCTTTCTCAGAGTACATAAATTCCAAATATTCCATCAATTCCTTAACATACTCATAGTGATTAATCAAACTATCACTGTGTCAATGAAATTCCGAATTTGTAAGAATAATCGGGCATCATCAATTAGCCATATCTTGCTAGTATTATCCGTTGGCAGATCTTCAGTCACATGATTTTCCAGAGATACTCCGCAAATAAATCCAAATTGTCTTGCACCAATCTAAATAATTTGGATCAACCAACTTATGTTCTGTGATTTTGGACATCATTGGAATGACATCAGTCACAACGAAATTCTTTTGCACGTCAACCATAGAAATAAAACACAATATCCAAATCAACACCTCAACGAGTATCCAAGTAAACTAAGTCCCCACACAATAGTCCACATAAAAACCCAGCAAGCCCAATAACCAAAGTAATTTATCTTCACTGCCAAAAAAAAAAAGAAAGAAAGAAAGAGAGGAAACCCAAATTAAGCCCAAGTTAACTTACCATCTAAGACCCAAATAACCGAAATACCCAATTTAGGCCCAAATATCTCACGGCCCAAATCAATAGATTACTGCTATCAGAAACCCAAATTCACGTCGCCTTCACCAACTGTGCTCCAATCTCGTCGACAATACAGATCGCCGGTACCAAGCATAGATTCGACGGTACCCACAAGAAGAAGGTTGGTACCCGAATTGTTAGGGTTCGATACCAGCAGCCCACAAACAGCAAAGACGGTCGTGCAAGTATCGAGACCCAACCTGTCACCCACCAGCGCTATTACCCACCGGAGCAGTCCAAGAAATTTGGCACTACCACAACACCAGACGACTGAATTGCAACTACCTACAAACCACAGCGACGAGGACTCCGTCGACCACCACGAGAAAACCCACACCATGAGAGATCGATTTATGTCAAGACCGAAGAACGAGTAAAAAAAAAAAAGGTATGTCTCTGATACCATGAAATAAAAAGAAAATGTCTTGATTTTATTCATATGAACGACACACATATATATACACATTGAGAAAACTATATTAGGAAAATATACTTATTAGGAATCATATACTAATTAAGAATCCCTATAATTAAGCATATAATTTATTTACACTTTCTAACAAAATGCATCAATTATATACTAAAAGTGTATGTTCAAAGTTGATTAGATTTAGGACATAACACTTACACATTGTCCATAAAAAAGAAAGGGCAATCCTCACCCGAAAATAGTAATGTAAAACCCAGAAATTTAAGCACAAATCAGTGCTTGGAAACCAGATATACACTACCAAAATTTACAGACTTCAAAAAAGTGTCCACCGAATTGATTTCATCTACAGATTCCGTAAATAAGTTACAAGAACGTTAGCCAACATTCTGTTCCACAGAATCCACAACAAAGTTAACGGAAGTAACCGTAGAGCTCAAAGAAGCAAATGCAAAAGCTCCACGGGTTGGTAACATCAGTGGTAGGTTCTGTTAAGACTACTCTAAAGTATCTGAACGGAAGCAAAGCGTTGGGACCAATAATCGGCCATGATGCAAATTGACCAGGTTTGCATATCGTTTCATCGTTCTCATGTACTCTCAAGTTCGACCAATTCTTGCCATCCAAAGAACCCTGTCCGACCATACACACATCTTCATCAGAATTGCAAAAAATAGTAGCATGCAAATATGAAATAGAGGTGTAAATATGGAGAGGGCAGTCCAGCTTATCTGGCCCAACCATTACATGCTCACGTGCCCAAAGGATTGAGCTTCGATCCTCGCGGGCTCAGCATGTGAAATGGCCGTGCCACCATTTCTAAACCTCCAGTTATGAAGCAATATACGTTTAAACATGTACTTTACCTGAAAATTCCAACACCTTACAAAAGCTCTAGATCCGTCCTGCCTCAGCGTGTAATAATTGCACATGAGCTGCATCAATTTGATCAATAATCAGAAAATTATTCCTTTGTATGTGCATGTTTGTAGGTAGTATTAAACACTAGGATGAACAAGATTTTAACTTTTTTTTTTTATTCTTTAATACTGCCCAATACTATCAAATCCTCCTACCAAACATGCCACATTAGAACTATCCGAACCTGATGATCGGGGCCTATATCAACCATCCACCATGCAGTGTTTCTCCCATCCTCGACTCGAGGCCCGGCAAAGGATGTGCCCTAGTACAGAATAAATTTATTTCATTCATGTTCTAACAAGTTAAAATATTGAAAACTTAAAAGCATACCTGGTAAGTCCTCGAAACCAAAACCTTAGGGTCGGTGTATCTTGAAACGGGACTACTCGCAGTAATGCTTACTCTCTGAAATATTACAGTTTTAGTGCAAGGAACAATTTGATATTTCTACAAGAAACAGAGTAAAGAGAAGTTTATAAGTTTACCTTAGACAAAACCGGATTTACCCATTGGTGTTCCCCATATGATGTCCCCGCAAAATACAACAGTCCGTTGCTGTCTCCATCACATATGAATTGGAGCTCCCGAAAACTCGATCTCCTATGTTGAAATCTGACACTGCAAAGTCAACCAGCATTTGTAGTTGATCACCAGACATTTACAGATTCAAGGTATATAAGAAAAAATATATATAAATATATATATACACATATATCATCAGAAAGGATTCCGTGATGCCAAATTTCGAGTATAAAAACCACATCAGTACACAGCCCAACAAGACATATCACTCGTGATACTAGCAGAGAATAAAATGAGCAAATTTAGCGGATCCAGTCTTATGTTAATTTTAAGCAAGAAGAGGCGGGACATTAAGGATTATCTACCTCAATGAGGACCTGAAACTAACTTGTTCAGAAGACGTGGCAGGGAAAAGGTTAAGCGTGGTTAATTTGTGATCATCATCTGGATTTTCACAAACACGAGCTTACTTGGAATATAAAAACCAACCAGTGCAAAATTTTCTGAATAAAATCCAGTGTAAAGTGGGTGCAGGGCACGACGAAAATTTTCATGGCTCACCACCACCAGATAGGCAGTGGGGGCACATGTGGGCTTCTTATTTTTTTAATAAAAATTTAAATAAACGAATCCCCTTCCCATTCAAGGACCAAAATGTTGGGTTGTTGAGCAGACTATTCAGTCCAACGCCCAAGATATTCACATCACTCACATTTTGTGAAAACAAGGCCAAGGATGCCAGGCCAGACATACCCACGGAGTTTTCCCGGGACAGTCCACACAGAATGGCCTAGCACGGGAACCCAAGATGAAAAGGAAAGAAAGGAACTTTTGTTACGATTACATAGCTATAAGCTTACCAATTCTGAGGGGGATAATAGATACATCTTTACAGTATTTCACCGCGAGAAGTAGAAAAGTTGTGAACTTATTTTACTGTCTTATACTTACTTTAGATCTTTGTCAGGACCAGTAAATCCAAATTCCAGAAAAGAAATGGCCTCTTTCACCTGTCAAATGCTGTATCAGTTTCAAGAAGAGAGAGAATAATCTATGATGGACTTCTGACCATAGACATCTTTTGTGCAAGTTTTCTTCACACACCATCTGACGGAAAGTAGTAATATGTCTGCTAAGGTTGCTCCTCTCCAGCTGCAATAGTTTTAACATTTTTTCACATTTAGAAAACCTCATATGAAATTCCCAAGCATGTACTTCATAACTTGATGTTTTAAGGCATACCTTCTTAAGCACTTCATAAGGAAGTAAGGGGAAGCGTACAAAACTTAAAAATGAGTCGAGAGACTTGAGCCTTTCACCAAAAATAAGCTCAGGTGTTGAATTCAGCAGCTTCTCATCTACTCTGTCCCATGCATTTAACTCCTTTGATTGGGAGCAATAAAGTAAGATTGCATTAAGAACCCGTTCTTCACAGGTTACGGTCAAATCTGGATGCTGCAATATACATGTTATATTTGATAAATTCCCCGGCCCAAATGCCAATACTTCAACAAAGATAATATGCATCAACATATAAATCATAATCTTAAATTTCTTACCAACTTATCACAAATAAGTCAGATATTTTACATATTTTAGTCACTTTCACTTAATTTTCATAGAAAGGAGCATATTTGGCTAAAAGCCTAAAAAAGTAGTACTGTTTTAAAAAATAAGTGAACACAGTAAGAAGTTACTCTCTTTTTTGGCAACATGTTTTGGGGAAAAAAGAAGTTACTACTTACAAGTAACTTTAAGCTTAGACGAGTTTGACTGAGCTTAATATTTACTTTCAAGTACTTATACTTATTTCTCAAGGCGTAGACATGAAAAGTAAATAAGTTAACATAAGATGTTCCAGATGGAGAAGACTGCTTTTGATGTTTTGTAATGTATTCTCTATCAATGAACCTCTGAGAAAAGAAGAACTCACCTGGAGAATGTTGCCAAAGGTTGCTTCCTCTAGCATGACAAAATCAAAGCTCGCAGTTGTGCAGTAATCAAAATGCATAGAAAAATTCCTTTCACAGGTTTCTTCAATGAGTTTACACGAAGGAACGGATGAAACAACTTGCAGAATTGGGCACACAGAATCCTGCAATAAAGTCCAAAAGTTAGCCACACATAAAGTTACCCAAATAATTTGCCAAAACTGTCTGCTTCCTTGTCCATTAAACTTGGCATAACAGAAAAAGTTGTTGTGTGACCTTCCTCAATTATGAGAACTCCATCCCTGCATATAATATATAGATGAGAGGTATTAATACTTTTATAATTCATTGTCAAAAATGATCTCCGCTTGTGTTCACAATCCTGACACTGCACCAGTTCTCGATTTTCTAAATTGTTGTCCCCGTCTAGGATTTTGATTCAGTGGTAAATAATTCAAAGAGAAATTCTTTGGACTCGAATCTGAACTCCGTGACAAGGGTTAAATACACCAGCACTCACTAAATGTTTAGCAAAACTTCATGTTGGTCACTGAACTGAAAGTTTATTTCCCTTTCTCTAAGTTTGACTAACGGAAAAATGTGACATGGTAGTCAAGTTATTTGCCACCTAAGCTGCCAACTAGGCTCCATGCCAACTTTTTTGTTTAATCAAACTAACCAACATTAGCAAAATGATCAGATTGTAATACACGTTTAAGTTCAGTGAACTTCTTTTGAAACAAAGTTTAAGTTCAGCGACCAACTTGAAAAAAATAGTGACCACGGTTACCGTATTACCTCTGCTAGATGTTCTAAAAGTGTTTTGCAACACTCTTGATGAAGAAGAGTAACCCCAAACTGATCCGCTAAGAAAAGAAGCTGAAGTAGCAAGGTATCTACGAGAACTGAGTCTTCTTTGTAAACTTGTCCACCATACATGAAGTCCAGCATAATTGAGAATGCTTCAAAGCAGACATCTTTAAAGCAAACCTTCGAGGAAGCACTCTCACTCATTCCATTTGTGAACATCTGCATATTTCAATATTTCCACCATTAATCATGTCCTAGTACAAAAACGTTAAAGAAGAGTAGAGAAATTCACATGGATCACAAGGAAAATTCTAAACCTTCAAATTTTTTTCCAGCGCATGAATTGATTGGTAATATTTCACTCTTTACTTACAAAAACTCTTTCAAAGTAGGATTTTGCCACATCTTACTTACGTCATGCATTACACATTAACAAAATCATCCAGTTATCAAACAAAATTATCTATTTTCTTCATGACCTCTAAGTTGTACTTTTTTTTTTTTGGCAGCTGTAGGGGGAAGGTTTTCATCAAGATATATCAGTTGATCACATATCCGTAATGACTGTGACTTATCAAGTACATTTGTTGCTTCCATGAAGTTTCATAGTGATCAATTACCCCATTAAATCTGACACACATTTTTTACAGGGTGGGTCAGGGTGATAGTGGGAGTTTGGGATAGAGGGTCTATAATCTTTAGGTAAAGCAGAACAATCCTGTTGATAACTTTAGACCAATTGTGTAAATGGGTTCTTTCGTTGTGACAATAACTTGTCACTGCTGTGGACCAAGCATGCACTTAATGTATTAATGTTTTATGATATGAAGGAAGGAACCAAACAAGAAAGTAGATTAAAGTGAGACTACCTTTGTAAAAGGGTAACTCCATAAACCAAGGATGATCTTATGTGACCGTGCAACAAAACCATGACCTTCAATATAAATGTCTACATCACCGTATTCACCGGTCGAGCGAAAACGATTAAGCCTCTTTACGTCAATGGGTAATCTGTATGGGAAAACAGTGATGCACGGGAGCTGAGAGCTTTGATATGATATCTCTACGTTTTTACCAGAGTTAAAGAGTTTCTTATTGAGTTTAAAGCGCTCTATCATTTCTTCACATTTCTTGACCAAAGTCATCACTTCAAACCGTAAGCTCAGGGCTTTTAGAGAACTGAGATGTGACTCCAGAATCTACATCAATTGTACATATAGGAGCTATTAGAGATATTGACGTCAATAATTAGCCTCTTTATGAAAAAGAAATTACAGTTGAATTCAATATAAGCATCATGACAATGACAAAGCAGGGAATGTGCGTAGTTTATGTAGTCTTGATGCTCAAGTGCTAGTGGACAGTTAAAGCAAAAAGCTATGTCTCGGAAGCAGAAAGAGTCAAAAGTTAAACTTCTTAGTGAACCAAAATCAACCGCAACGAAGCAATGCATAAACTCTAATTCATCATGCAACAGAGAGTAATTGTTCCATGGCGATATATAAAGTACATTCAGTGATGATAGATCAAGAATGAAATGTTGAAGACACTTCAGCAGATTCTTCTGCAATTTCTTCCTTCTCATTAAATGGTAATGTTCTCTGTTACTCTATTTAACTGCAGAAGTAAGGAACTTGTAATGCCAAATTAACAATCACTAAAATAGAATAGAAAAAGAAAAATACTTGTCATAATCGAATACATGAGAGATAATTCACCAGAAATGGAGACTAACCATAGTGTGGCCTGTGTATATGTATTCAAGGAGTGCGTGGAGCAAGGCATAGCTAACATCTTGGAGATGGATGACATCTTCATCTGAAGAACTAAAATCGCGAAACCCGGATGCCGCCAATATGACCTTATGTGCCGGGACAGCCTTTTCCTCTTTTCCAACAATGAAAAACACATCGGAGAGTTCCCAATTCTCGAGAAAATTTTCAAGCCCCCAATTTTCATAATCTCCAAGATTTTCTTCCAATTCTTCTTTCCCATCATCCACCCCCTCGTATTCACCACAATCTACGTGCTTCCACAAAGATATATGGTTTTGCGTGAGTGGAAGAACATTAACATTCCGATACCCGACATGTCTATCCCAACTGCTAAGTCCAACATACTGAACACTACAATTCGGATTCGAATCAAGCCACTGAAAAACAAGATTCTGAAAAGGATATCTCCCCTTTCCAATGCTAATCAACCCATCAAATATGCTAATCCAATAGCTCTGAAACGTCGACGAACAGTAGAGATCAACTCCGGCCACATCGACTACAGTTTTCCCATCAACCTCGATATGTAATCGTTTATTTCTATGACTACCAATAATCACAGTGTAGTGTGGACTATTATCCCTTTTGTAATGGTAATGCTGACTCCCTGCCTGCTCCCTAAAGACAATTGTGACATCGTTGTGCGCAAAAGCATCAAACGCTACACAGCCCCTTCCGGCTTCCCTAAACCTCAAATCGTCCCGCCAAGCACACTCGAAGGGTGCTACAGTAAGAAACTTCTTCTGCTTTTTCTCCATCAATTTTCCTTGATTGACAATAAAATTTTCTTCACTTAATTGAGACTACTCTTGAAAAGAAATCAACTTTACACGATATAATATAAATTGAAAGTCCAGATCAGCAACTTGCAACTGGATAAGCTGTCCGGAGAGAGAACTGATCCAATTGAATCTACAAGAAATGGGATAACTCCTAAGGAAGGGAAGAAATTGACATTTTATAAAATTCTATAAATATCAGATACCACTAATGGAACTTCACCATCCAGGGCCAGAAAAAATAGCATAAAGATCTTTAGGGCTATGTTTGGTATGTCATAGTTTTAACTTTTCTTTTCAGGACAAGAAAATTGGCACAAAAATCTTCCTTTTAAGTTTAATACTGTGCAGTCGTTCGTAACAAACAAATAATTAAGGGTGCAGGGGTGGAAAGAAAATGAATTCCAGATAAATTATTTTTCATCAAAGTTTAGTATTCGTTTGGCTTTATTTTATATAGAAAAATTGTCCATTGAAATGAATTATTATTATTATTTTTTTACAATTTGTTATAAAATTTGTTCCAATTGCAACAAAAGAAAAGGTGGGAAAATGGATTCAACAAAAACCAAGAAAATGAGGCGCTGAGGTAGAGTGGACAAACATTTGCCTAGGAAATTATCCATATCAAGCGTGACTAAAAGTGGAAATTGGAATTTGATTTCCATTATCCATGGAAAATTTGGCGCGTCAAACGGAACCTAACAATTTCTTTAAGTTACCTTCTGGGGTTAAGTCAGAAACTGCTAGAAACCAAACCATCCAATTGCTGTAAATATCGATGCAACAATTCTATACCACATTCTTATCTAAATCCCAAGAAATATTTTCTGAATCTGGGAATTACTTATAAAAGAAACCAAAAAAACAAGACTAAGTAACAAAATATCAGATTCTGAAGAAACATTCACCTCAAATTTCTTGAGACCGTCTCTTTCAGCCAATAACTTGAGCAGATATAATGTTATATACATACATAACTTAAAAACCACAGTATGTGTAGGTGTGGGGTGGGTGGGTTAATGGATAGAAGATTGGGATCATAGACAGAGGCTGACAGAGAGACCAAACAAGATATTTTTGGGTATCCATGTGAATTTTTATGGTGAATGGGTCAGGAGAGTTAGGGAAATGGTGAAACGTGTCATTGATTACAGGGATTTTGGCGATCTACGAGTTAACACGCCCAGCAATCAGATCTTGCTGTCCCTATCATCCACGTCGGCTGTGATGGCAATTTTTGGATCTTCATAGGCCAAATTTTGGTCCGCTAATTTATAGTTATGTAAAGAATTGATCTCAACTTATATCCACTTGTTCAGTAGAACGTCTGTATATAAATATCAAACAATCATTTAACTCGTGTTTGGTCTGAAATAAAATTAAATTATTAGCCTATGTTTGGGAGCCATTTTGGCCAAATGTAAAATACATTTTTTGACCGTTTCAGCGGGTAGGTGGGACCCAGACAAGTATAATTATTTACTGTAAATGCTGCACATGCAACAAATTACCGAAACTGCCATTTCTTAAAGAAGAATGTTTTTTTTGTGTGGGGGTATATTGGTAATTTGATTGTAATTCAATCTAAATATACTGCTACTTCTTTGACAAGTTCGGTATAAAGGCTAGAATTTTTCTAAAAACATTGATAAAAATGACTTCCAAACGGAGGCTTAATAAATTTTGATAGTGACGTGGTCACACCGTGAGCTCGAGGACTATAACCTCGAGCATTAATACTTCCTGAATGATAGAGGCCTCATCCTCGGGGTCTCATGTGGTCCTCGAGAATGCTCGAGAACATCCATTATCGTTTTTACAAAATTTGATGACATCAGTCCCCGAGATAATACTTCGAGATACATATCATCGAGTACTTCCCTTTGCCCAACATACTTTCTCGCCCAGCTGTAATACAATGAACTTGTCCAAGCATAAAGAAAGTTTGCTCTTTGGAGGAGTAAAACCCGGTGGAGATGCAAGCAATTTACCCCTGAGCGCCTTTCAAGTTCCCCAGTTCATTACTCTTCGACTTTCAATGGCACAAATGAGAATATTATGAACACCCATAAAAGATTAGAATTAGAACAGGCAGAGGATGACTCCTAAATAATAAAGACAAATACTCTGCTTGTGCTCAGTTGAGGAATTTTTGCCATTGCCGCTGCCTCTGGAAATCCCTAAAAAGCAAACACTTATGAAAGACAGTATCATTCGTCGTGTTCATGTCGCTACATCTATTCGCATGACTCCAGTGATGGTTTTTTCAAGTGTTGGACCTTCAGTTCTCAGTTCTCTTGGTAAGCACAATAATAAGTCCCAAGCTCCTGGTTCTTGTTGCCTCAATGTCTCCTCAAAGCTACCTCACTTAGTTGATTCTAAGGACAACAGTGATCAGCTAAGAACAGGACGAATTATTCGCCTGCAGACATGATGAGGATAACCAAAAGGATCTCTTTCAGAGGGAGTCTCTTTTTGTTTCTATGATTTTGTTTAACTATACTTCTGTCCTAAAGTCTGCAGATTTTTATTTTCTGTTTGTTTGATGTGGTTGACATCAGTGCTTTTGCGTTTATCTCCACTTGAGCTTAGTAAACATGCTGTTGAGTTGGAGAAGAGAGCAATCACGACAATGTGGACTTTCTGGCAGTTTCTTTTTTTCCTCGTTTTAACTGGTTAGTAAGTGTACTTCGTCCAAGCATTTGATTGTCTAAATTAATTGAAAGTTACGTATCGATAATCGCTTAATGACATGGGATTTTTTTATGACGCTGGAAATTGAACGTAGGAATGATTTGTTTTGTTGGCTTGAAATTTGAATTATTCTGATTAGGAGTTGTCCATATTTATTTCACATTGCAAGGGAAGTACATTCATGTTTTAATTGGTACAAGCAATGACTTTCAGCATAAGGAAAAAAAAAATTAGAATGGGAATATGACTGGTACCCAGCATTTACTGGAAATTGCCTTTTATGGTTCATCATTGAATGAGGATCGAGAAAGGGTAAAGATAATATGATGATTGAGTTCATGGAAATTGCATGGCATTATTGTTTTCACAGAATTACCGTTATAATGTAATCTCAAAACAATATGACATTTGTTTTTATGGTTTGTAAGGAATTTTATTGATTAAATATTCTATTTTAGGATCTATGCAGGCTTATGTATACATTCAGATAATGTGCATATCTTAGAGTTAAAGGTGTATGTTGGCAAGTGTGTAGTTTCTCTACTCGGTGTGTGTCAACCTCTTTCGAATTCACTGGACAACTTTGGTTGTCCTGCTGTATTGTTACTCCATTTACTGCTTGAAGGATGCAAATATTTAGGATGTAGCAACCAAAGCAGGAAGACATAGAATAAGAATTGTCAGTCACTCGGACCAATAAAGGATTGGTGACGGAGTTCCTCACTGGCTCGATATCTATTTGCAATGATCTTCTCTCATTTGTCTCAAAGGCAGCAAATTTCACTAATCAATATAGAGCAAGTTGCTACATTCGACTTGATGTGTTATTCATTATCCCATTTCATGGTTGGTTCCATCCAGCATACATTTAAATGACGTTACTGGTTAATTCTAGCAATTAATATAACAAGACTATGAATACACGTGTTTCTTTGTATTCTCCCCGTCATTGCAGGAAAAGAGATGCAACTGATGAAGTTACTGAATGTTTTGTCGAAATCTTGCCCAACAAAGGTTCCATTACAACCAAATCATTTACACCATTCAAACAACGTTAAGTGATTGTTTTGTGGTGCTGAGAGGTACCTTCAGGAACTCCCTGTGTACTTGCATTCAACCAAGCTTTGTCTGCTTCAAAACAACACTACAGCCAGTTGCGTAGCATTTGAGCGGTGGTTAAAACACCATCACAGATGTTTGTGCTTTCACCTGATGAAATGCTTTCACTTTGTTTTAGCCTAGTATTATGCATTCAAAAGTAACTCTGTCAAACTCTCTTTTTTATTGTATATATTTTATGATTTTCTGTTGCTTAAACATTTCATTTTATATTGGTTTGATTACGTTATAAACAGAGATGACACGTGATTAATATTACGTTTTCCTATTTTTTAGATTACTTTTTGTCTCTCCTTTCGTTTCGTTTTGTTTCGTTGCTTCAAAGTTCTTCTACAAACTACGTATGTGTGTAAAAAGTTCATTAGTTATACATTTGTTACTTATTTTGAGTCACAGAGTACGATGGTGAGGGCAAAAGGCTTATTAGAGTATGTTTTGTGTAGCTTATCTATAAGTTACACACTTGTTACTTATTTAAAATAAGCTCACCCCAAACATGCTCTTAATAAGATGGTCTCAATGATATTTGATAATATTAAAAATAATCTAAAATCTTGTCGTTTTTATTGTAAATTCTTATTTGGTATTGCATACTGTTAACCCCGAAAAATGAGCCAACATATGTCGGGCTCACTCTCATTACGTCAAGCAAATTTCGGAGCATTTCTACCGGCGAGACGGTGAGAAAAAACGGATGTGAACGCGGCATATGCCCTACGACGAGATACAAAAGTGTTCGAGCTCCGACGGGTGTAACGAGTATGATCGCGCTAACAACGATCACCAATCATGATCCAATCTATTCGACGAAAACCAAAGGTTAAATAGGAATATGTGGAAGGATGAATGACGTGTTTATGAGTGTTAGGTTGCACGTTAAGATTTGTATCTATCGGAAATGTTTTTGAATGTAAGATGATTGCTCAAATGTTTGTAAGAATCATTTGTTTACTTCAATAATCAAGAATAATCAAGAACACAATATTCCAACTTTCAAAAATCCAACCCTTTATGAGTTACAAAGAGAACCTCTTTATACTGGCTTGGCCGACGTGATGTCCGTTGAATCAGAACCACGTGAGTTCATCTCCTTAACTCAGGTTTCACATCACTGTCTATTCACACAATTAATATACTGATAAGGGGTCAGCCGCCCTCTACAATAGGCTGCCAAAGCTGACATTTTAATTTTAAGTGTTACATCAGTCACTTTGGAAAAATCTTCAAATGTATCGCGAAAGACAGTGTCGGCTTCATGAGTTTCGGATGATTTAAGAGCTTCGGAGGGTCTCTATATTGGTTCTCTGAGGAAAGAGCTTCAGCTTCTTTCTTTGTTTCTTTGGACAACGTTTCAATCCAATTTATGTTGCTTCATCCGTTGAGGCAGTGCCTCGGTAGGTGCTTCGGCAATTGTACTATTCCTGCATTTTGACCACTTGGGTCCTTGTTGGCCTTTATTCTAACTTTTTGCTTACGTGGACTACCACATAACACATTGACTTTGAGCTTCGGTAGCGAGGTGTAACAACAGTACCCTAAGTCTAGGCATGATTATTTATGTAATGCATGGACTTAATTGTATATATAAAAAATTTTAGTAGGGGTGATTTTTTTGCTCCTCTACAACAACATACTTGAGCTATGCCGACCTTCTTTATATTGAGTTGTTGAAGTCGTTTGCTCAAAGGTATGGTACCTTCTATAATGAGGGAGAAAATCACCAAAGCAGAGTAACTTCAAGGTTGTGTAATCGAGGTGCGATGACACATCCTAGGCTATATATGAATTGGTTGAAGCGGAGTGGGTTTGACTCTCATAGTGCTTTGAAATTGATAATTACGAAGATCTTGCACTTTAATACGATTGAGGGACACGAGGTGTCTTGAATTATTGGGCCTAAATGATTTGTTGCCGTAGTACATTTTCAAGAAAAGACAGATGAGGACTTCGGTCCTTTCTTGCCCGAGGTGGAGGTGGCTGCAAGTATGGTGGCCATGTCTAGGGTGGGATGCCTCCTTTTCTCGAAGTTTTTTGCAAAAAGAAGAACAAAGTCAGATATAAGTAAAAGTAAGAAAGCTGAGTTAAAAACAAAGTATAAAGATGAGGTTATACCCCTCTTGGCCATCTAACAGAAATCTTCAAACAATTGTCTGGAGAGGATTAAACGATCAAAATCGCGAGACGAGGAAGGTCGGCGGTAGATATCCGTCAGAATCTCCCAATCACTATTACTCAGGTCGAAGCGTTCAACCGACCCTACAAAGAACATTAAAATGTTAAGTATCAGGTTCAATCTGTCAGTGTAAAGGGAAAAGCAAAAAGACATTCACTGGGTTCAGAGTAGGAGGTTGGGACTTTAACGTCATGCACATTGTCTCCCTCACACTTCTGACCCTTTAACCTAAAACCACGTCTCCTTCCATCATTTGCTGGAGGAGGGTAAGCCTAGGACAAAGGGAGAGTGTGCCCCCCACGGGCACAAGGAGTACCATCCCCTTGAATTTCCATTTCCTAAAGATTGAGGTTGGAAAATTGTTTGAAAACATGAAGGGGCATATCCTCACCCATGGAAGTTTCCTTCCACAGGAAGAATGCCCCCACAAGTTGGGCCCAAGCATTAGGGACAAGTTGGATGGGGGCCAACCTGTACAACCTAAGAACGACCCTAAAAAATGGATGTAAAGGCAGGCGAAGCCCGACCCTTAGAAGAAACTCGCTAATGGCTACGCAACCCTACCTCTGAAAGCAGGCTTTCTCATTAGGAGCTGGGGAGAGGAGTTCGATGTCATATGTGATTCTATATTTTTCCCTAAGGTTTACAAGGTAGGTTAGATCTACGGATGATGGGATTTTAAGTGCCCCCCACTCTATATCAGTGTCCCTCCTACCCTCCGCGGATGGAAGCACACTACGTCCAGCCTCTATGACCTTAACGAGGTCGGCAATATTGGTGATTTCAACCCCCATCTGATTGGCCAATTCACTCAAATTGACGTTCTCCCATCAGACGTGGAAGAGGCCATTGATTAAAGATTTTTCATAGATAAAAGTTTACAAAAATACTTACGAGATTTTTTGGAAGAAGAACCATCGGAAAGTAACAAATGTATTGAGAAAAACATGAAAAAAAGAAAATGAATTGGAGAATTGAGAAGAATTCGAAGATTCTTGAAAAAACTTGGAGAAAATTCAATGTTTGTTTGAAGAAAGATAAGTCTGAAATCGTGAAAATGAAAAGAGATTTTTTATCAAAGATGTATGCCTTTTATAGGCAGGAGCTCTTAATCCCAGTCGTTGGATAACGATCCGGGTCATCTAACCGTTCATTTGAAGACTAAAATTTGAGCCACTCAAATACATCTGCCTATTCGTCTTCTACGGCCCAGATCAAGGTCTCTGATTCACGCGGCCTCATGAGACTAAAATTTGTAAAACGTGTGGGACACAGCCATCATTATGCATTAAGTGCGGCGATCTGTTGACCCTGAAAATGAGACAATAGATGACGAGCCCACTCTCGCCACGTCAAGCAAATTTCGGAGCATTTCTACCGACGAGACGGTGAGAAAAAACGGATATGAAAGCGGCATATGCCCTATGACGAGATACAAAAGTGTTCGAGCTCCGATGGGTGTAACGAGGATGATCGCACTAACAACGATCACCAATCCAATCTATTCGACGAAAACCAAAGGTTAAATAGGAATATGTGGAAGGATGGATGACATGTGTTTTTGAGTGTTAGGTTGCACGTTAAGATTTGTATCTATCGGAAATGTTTTTGAATGTAAGATGATTGCTCATATGTTTGTAAGAATCATTTGTTTACTTCAATAATCAAGAACACAAGATTCCAACTTTCAAAAATCCAACCCTTTCAGAGTTACAAAGAGAACATATGTATACTGTCTTGATCGACGTGATGTCCGTTGAATCAGAATCACGTGACCTCATCTCATTAACTCAGGTTTCACATCACTGTCTATTCATACAATTAATATATTGATAAATGGTCAGCCGCCCTATACAATATAGGCTAACAAACCTAACATTTTAATTACAAGTGTTACTTCAGTCACTTTGGAAAAATCTTCAAATGTATCGCGAGAGACAGTGTCGCTTCATGAGCTTTGGATGATTTAAGAGCTTCGGAGGGTCTCTATGCTGGTTCTCTGAGTGAAGAGTTTCAGCTTCTTTTTTTGTTTCTTTGGGCAGCGTTTCAATCCAATTTATGGTGCTTTGTCCGTTGAGGCAGCGCGTCGATAGGTGCTTCAACAACTGTATTATTCCTGCATTTTGACCACTTGGGTCCTTGTTAGCCTTTATGCTGACTTTCTGCCTACGTGGACTACCACATGACACATTAACTTTGAGCCTCGGTAGCGAGGCGTAACACATACTAAACATGGGGTCAATTCATAAAGTTAAACCGTTTAAATACAAATAGGAACCCTCTTGGTTGCATTTTAACTACAAATAGTTTTTCGAGGTTCCATTTTGCAAGAGGTGTGTGTGTGTATGTGTGTATATATATATATGAACTACGTTTTTTTGTAAAAACGTGCATAGCACTCTTCATTTAGAGATAGCGTCATGCCTTTCTAAATATTATTATTGAGAAAAAGTCTTTATAAAACAACAAAACCGTCACGCGCATCTCTCCATATTTCTCAGCTTTGGACAACATTTATTTAATTAATTAACCAAAAGCATTTGCCTGAAACTAAAAATATTAAAGCTACACATTTTTCATTATTCTCCCCGTTACAAAAAGGGACAAGACGACTACTACTAGTACCTCGGCATTCTGTTTTAATTAATATATTTTCATTTCATTGTTATCCACTCATGGTGATATGTTTCGTACAATCTATTAGATAGTAAGAACGACAAAAAAAAATACTCGTTAAACTCGATATCACACAAGATCCCGTCTAATCAGGTAAGCGGGGACGGGTCGGGGATTGTTGCCTTGAAGCGGGTACGAAAAAGATGATTTTGTCCCTCTATCCGCTCCGTTTGAAATTTACTACAAATTTAAGTTTTTTATCAAACAAGAAGAAAAGAATTATTATCATTTCTAAAGGATCATGTATTGTTCTTAACAAATTGAATGAAAAAATAAATAATAATTTTTCCCAACTAAAGACAAAAAAAAAAAAACAATAAAAGATCGATATAATAATAAACATGGCAGTAAATAGGGAAGGGGACCTGCCCCCGACCCGCTCTGAACCGTTCCGCCTTAACCGGGTATGGGAACAGTACAAGATGACAAAAATAATCGATAGAAAAGCGGACATGTCGACCTATCCCGTTGCCATCCCTGTTACATAGAATTGTGGGGTGCAAAATTTGACTAAAATGAATGTATGATAAGGATAATTTTATTACACGTCTCTATTTTCTAATTTCATCTTATTTAGCCTATGTTTGAGCCCCTTTTTTAAAAACGCATTATCAACTATATATTTTTCAATAAACTAAGTTTACATGTAAACCTAAATTTTTTCATACTATTCAACCACAAATTTTCGAAAAAAAATCATTATTAGAAAACATATTTTCCCTAAAGATGGGCTCAGACAGAGAGTTGAGATTTACTGTCCAATGAACTTGTTGTCCACCTAATGATTTAATGACATATCACTTTAAATTAACATGTCCATTTTTTTCTCACTGTCTCTTGTGCTTAAAAATATGTGTAAAATAATATATCGATTGGTCATTGATGAATAACAAATTGGAAAACAATTTTTGAAAAGCAGATTTCAACTCTCTTATACTTAATATGGTATGACAAACATACCCACTTGGGCGTTATTTCCTTAAGTAGTAGATAATTTAAATGATAAGAATGGCAGATCATCCAAACATTGTTGACATACAATTTTTTACGATGTAAACATTATTGATGCCAAATTAAAAATTCTTATAGCTTATAAAAAAATGCTTAAATTGAGAGAGAGGGGGATGACATGTATAATTTTACCTTTTTTAGCAAGCTTTGACAAACTTGAGTTGGAAAAATAGGCAAAGGTGGCTTTAATGATTTTTTAAGCTTAAACAAATAATCGTGATTACAAGACAAACAATTATATCACACGTCTTGATTCAAATTAATTAGTCTATGGATACTTATCCAAATCCCCTATTAAATATTTACACATAATCCATTTACCTTTATTAAAAACAATATTTTGGCGATTCTTTTACTTGAATCTCACTAGAATATTTGATCCTTGAACAAATTGATCTTTTCTTTGTATCTCGTGTTTTTCTTCTCTCTTTTCTATCCCCGTCTTATAATTTTTTCTAACTTTTGGCCATAACAATATTTTGAAACAGAAATGGGCATTAATTCGAAAAGTATGGATCGAATTAATAATAAATAATTAAATTTTATTCTTCATTTTAAATAAATTTAACTTGGAAAATTAGTTCCGATTCACCCTATTTCCAAGTGAATCGATCAGTTCTATTAGTATTTTTCTATTTTAGAAATGTTATCGGACCATTCTCATACCATTTTTTAGTTTTTATGACCGAACGACCAATGCGATTGGATAATAGTGTCTTACAGTCACTTGTTCTCTTTTAGCTTTTCTTTACGTTCGAAAAACAATGGATTACAGCACCACAAGCACATAATCGGTGAGAGTGGAACTATGTAACATGTGCATTTCCAACCGGAGTTAATTTTCATTACTTTGCATTATATTTAACTCAATCATGCTTGTCTTTTTGTAATCTATTGTTAAACTCGATACCTTTTCACTCTTTGGTTTTTTCAATTTTGTCTATTTAGTTGACCATGGCGCGGGAATGCCAAGGTGGTTGTGGTTGGGCCTATTCATGGTATCGACATAACACAACACGATAGGCTTGTGGAGACTGGAGAATCATAATAAGAGTTTGCACTTTTTCTTTGTGGATGGGATTTCAACAAGAAAATTGAGAGCAAAAAAAAAAAAAACCCATAAAATCCAACAAGACATTGGATTTTTGATACATATCTTTGTTGGAATTAACAAAGGTGAAAAAAACCAATCTTTGGAATATCCAAGAATCTTCCTAGTGAGTTCCTCTGCCTCTTCTTCTAATTCTTCTTGTCTGATTTTCGTTTAATACTATGGTTTCTGTTTTCTTGGCAGGAAATATCTTTTACCGATCTTTTCTATGCTCAAAATTTGTTGTAATGTAAAATATAAGAATCTTGATCTCTGGATTCAGATATGTGCAAGATCCAACTTGGTAGAATATGTAAAAAAAATTCTCCATGGGCATTTAGTCATTTACTTCAATTTACTATAGATTATCAACTGAAAATGTTTTGGTTACTTGTACAGACTGGGCATTGACAGTGTACAACTTTCATACTAGATTGTATTTGGATATAGATTTTGCAATCTTGAGGTTAAGACTTTAGCAATGGATGAAGTTGTTCTTCCTCCTGATACAATTTTGTGTCCTCCATATGATGCCTTTATGGAATTTGATTACATGGATGAGCTATTGTTAGAAGGATTTTGGTTAGATGGATCTGAATTCTCACATTACAGTGCTTCTACTCTGAGCGGTCCATTCGATCCTTCACTGGTATGGCCTAATCAAGAAGAAAGGCAGATATCAACTTTTCATGACAATCTGTCGATTAATAGTCCATCCCAAGGACCAAACAATACTGCAAAATCTCATTCCATGGTAAGGAATGCTGCTAATGATGGGGGTTCTTTATGTCAATCAGATCGTTATTTGGTTGAACGTTCCGAGCCAAGCAAAAAGTGGATTGGACAAAGGGCTTCAATATCGGTAGTAGACCGTTTGTTTTGGGCACTTGGGTACATAAAAGATTACTCGAGAGATAAGGATGTACTTATTCAAGTGTGGGTACCGGTTAACAGAGGTGGCCGGCGAGTGTTGACGACAAATGATCAACCTTTCTCACTTGACCTTAATTGCCCAAGGCTTGTCCATTATAGGGAGATTTCTGTGAATTACCATTTCCCTGTTGAGGAGGCTTCTAAAGGGGTAGTGGGATTGCCTGGACGAGTATTTTTGGGTAAGGTTCCCGAGTGGAGCCCTGATGTTCGATTCTTTACAAAGGATGAGTACCCAAGAGTCGGTCATGCACAACAATACGATGTTCGTGGAACCTTCGCCGTTCCAGTTCTTGAACAAGGTAGTAGCAATTGTTTGGGTGTTATTGAAGTGATCTTGACCAGGGAAAAGATGAAATATAGTGCAGAGCTTGAAAGTGTATGCAAAGCTCTTGAGGTTAGATTTTTTGCTCTTTTTCACTGATTCTTTTACTTTATTTAAAAACATTTGACTTTAGAGAAATCCCAGGCCAGGATGCAGTAGGATTTATGGCTCTACATTTCCAAAAAATACGCCTGGTGATTTTATCAATTGTTAATCTCTAAGAAATCAAGAATATGAAATAGTAGTACATGCTGCTATTTACAGCTCATCAAAAAAGTTTTAACAGTATGGCTTGTTACTTCAAGTTTTTACTGCTCTTAGTTCCTCATCCATTTGTTGCAAATTTTACTTTAAATCCTTCAGTGTGCAGCATCTCAAAGTTTTAGCTTTTCTACAGAGTAAGAATTGATCTCGTTCATCTGAGAATATACTTATTCACAGCGTTACGTGTAGGTATTGGGACCAATTTCTGTTGCTAAAATTTGATGGTAAAGAACTTTGCTTTCTTATAGGCTGTTGATCTCAGGAGTTCCGAAGTTTCAAGCGTGCAAAACGTCAAGGTAATTGGATGGAATCTACACAATATCATTTCTCCATAGAAGTTACAATTTTTTTTCCAGATTAACACGAATGGTTCTCTGCAGACGTGTGATTTATCTTATCAAGCTGCATTACCCGAGATTTTGGAGGTTTTGAGATCTGCTTGTGAAACACATAGATTGCCGTTGGCTCAGACATGGGTCCCATGTGTCCTACAAGGCAAAGGGGGGAGTCGGCACTCGGACGAGAACTTGCTTCATTGTGTTTCCACCGTAGATTCCGCTTGCTACATAGCAGATCCCAGTACTCAGGATTTTCATGAAGCTTGCTCCGAGCACCACTTATTAAGAGGTCAAGGCATTGTTGGTAGAGCATTTATGACTAACCAACCTTGTTTCTCGTCTGATGTAACTGCTTATAGTAAGACTGAGTATCCTCTGTCTCATCACGCAAAGATGCTTGGACTATGTGCTGTTGTTGCTATACGTCTTCGGAGTATCTGTACTGGTTCGGCTGACTTTGTTTTGGAGTTCTTTTTGCCTAAGGATTGCAGGGATCCTGAAGGACAGAAGGAAATACTCACTTTGTTGTCGAATGTTGTCCAAAAAGTATGCCGCACCTTACGAGTTGTTACGGATGAAGAGTTGCAGGATGAATCCGTTTCTCGAGTTTGTGAAGTTGCAAATCCTCCAGTGACCAGATCTAGTGAAGAAATTACAAAGGTGGACAAAATGCATTCTCTGAGGCCTTCTCGTGATATAATGTCCCGGAATGGAAAACCAAGAGAGAGCCTAGCTGAAATATCGTCACAACTGAGGAGAGATCAACCGGATTCTAATTCAAGAGCAGGTTTTGCATTTGATGGAATCCCTTCTACATCCGCTGATGATAGCTCACCGAGCACAAGTAAAACTGGAGGGAGAAGACGAAAGAAAGCTGAGAAAATCATTACCTTGCAAGTTCTTCGCCAATACTTTGCTGGGAGCCTGAAGGATGCAGCAAAGAGTATTGGTGGTAAGCGATGGAGACTCCCTTAGAACTCAAAATCTTCTGCATTATTCCCTTTATCTGTAAAATATTTCACATTTTAGAGTATACTATCCTAGAATTTGATTTTTCCTGCCACTTTTATTTATTTTTTGTCAATTTTTTTTTTTCTCTCTATGAATTCAGTTTGTCCGACCACTTTGAAGAGGATATGCAGGCATCATGGAATAATGCGTTGGCCTTCTCGAAAGATCAAGAAGGTTGGTCACTCCCTAGAAAAGATTCAACGCATGATAGACTCCGTCCCAGGTGCCTCTGCTTTGCAAATTGAATCCTTTTATTCCAATTTTCCTCAACTGGAATCTCCAAATGTATCGAGGATAACCGAGTTTGCAAATTCAAGTCCAACTGATAGTCCAAAGCCATTAGGCAGGCAGCCTGAAAATGACCTTTTTAGCTCCATGGCTGGTGCATCTAAGTCACCTTCCACTTCATGCAGTCGGAATTCGAGCTCAAGTCAATCTTATTCTAGTGAGACACAGCAGAATCCCTACACATTTAACGTTTCTGGTTCAATGGTTCGTGAAGAATCTGTCAACAGCCTGCTTAAACGCACAAGAAGCGATGGAAATTTGCATTTGTCAAGTGATGTAACAAACTTTGGTGAGCCTCCTAAACGAGAAAGTTTCCCACCTGCATGGATAGACAATAATACACGATCTCCAGATGGAGATACTCAAAGAGTAAAAGTGACATACAGAAGAGAGAAAATCAGGTTCCGCATGAAAAATAAGTGGGGATACGAAGATTTACTGCACGAGATTGCAAAGAGGTTTGATATAGATGACACGAGTGGTTATCATCTCAAATACTTGGATGATGACTTGGAATGGGTATTATTAACATGTGATGCTGATCTGGAGGAGTGTATTGATGTTTATCGATCATCTCAGAGCCGAACAATTAAGCTCTCTTTGCTCTGTGATTCCCAACAGCAGGTTGGGAGCTCGTATAGTAGCAACAGTTTTTTGTGATTATAGTACAAATAACTTGCACCTACAAATTTGAGGCTGGCGCAGTTTAGAACCAGATTTCATCCCTGCAAAGATTTCAAAGTGCAAGGTAAGAACTTGTAGTCCATTAATGCATCGACAGTACATAAAGGCTATAACAGTTTTTTTGCTCATGAAATAATACACTTACCGGGGTAATAATCCAGTAACATATGCTTACTTTTCTGGAAAGTCACAGTGGTTTCACACAGACATGGTATATGCCCGTGGAAACTTGGAAAATCCTTGAAGCCGAGCCGTGTATGCTGAATTCTGAGCAATGCACCCTATCACCACATTGGAATTCTATTGGTGAATTTCAGTGTATATTGCACATTAATTGACGCTGTAAGTGTAAATTGGTACCAGTATATGGAAATACTTTTTGTCCAGTACTTGCCTGTTAAGCCATGAACAGTTGAACTGCAAACAGATCATGGCTATCCCTTCAATCAAATTATATGAAACAAAATAACAGAACCTGAAGATAGTCGAATGTGCACAAGATACTTTAATATCAAGATTGAGAATAGCAACCTAAGGGGTGTGGGGGGGTTCCATCTCCCTTGATTTGACCAGGGGCGTGGGTGCCTGATGGCTGCCGGGATAGAACAGAAAACTCATATGGGACATATTGAATATGGCAGTAATGACATGATGCCGAACAGGCAGATAATAGGTGGGGAGAAGAGGCTAGCCTTTCTTCATCTATACACGAACCAGCGAATCAACTATGAAGTGTATCCTTCCTACCTTGTTTGCTCTTAAACGACTAATTATAAAAGGACAAAAAAAGATCCTAAGAGGAGAGCTGTACCCCGAATGGAACCATCTTCAATTAGATTTTAGCACGGTCTTTTCATAAAACTTAGTCATAATGATAGAGCAGAATGACCAGGTCCAGAACTACTGGGCACAGGCCAGCCTGCCTTTAGCAACAAACCATCACCTACAAGCCCCAAGAGAATTCAATTTCAAAGTTCTCCACTTTAATGGGTAAACTGGGCGGTACAAAACAATGAAGACTGGAATTCACAAGATATCTGTACATTTTTCCATTGTATTCTCAAAACAACATTAATTATCATTCTACTTTACATTTGAGTGTGCTATTTCCACGCGATAACTGGCTAATTCTATAAGCACCTATAGTATTCTAGGGAGAAAACGGAAAAAAGAACAGCTCCTCTACAAAAAGAACATAATTAGATTAGAACTGTGACGAAGTTGATGGCCGATCCTCTTGTTTTTCGATGAGAACACACCTCGATGGAGGACCAAACATGCTCAATAGTACCTGAAAAAACAAGTCACAAAGTCAAGATGCAGTGCGCGTTTGGTTAAGCTGAAATATAATTACTTATAATTGAAAATGAGTTATTTGTGTTGTAACTCGTGCCTTACTCTTGATTTAAGCATTTTTTCCTACTTGAAAGTTAAAACACGTAATTTAAACAGGTTTGGAAATAATATGTTGCTAAGATAAGTTTAAGTAAATTACAGGCTGAAAGTAGTCATCACCTCGTATCCCAAATTATAGAAAATTTATGATGGTGAATAAATACAAAATTGTTCATCTAATTTTGTGAAGATTTCCAATAAGAAATGGCTTTGTCAAGATCATTATGAAAATTGAGATTATAACTAAAGTTTGTTGCTCACTTATTATACTTCCTCGGTAAAATGGGAATGTACCGTAATCGACACTATTAAGAAAGAAAAAGAAGTTTAAATCTTGTTTATTATAATGTCTAATGACATTGTGGTACGTTTATATCTCCCACAAAAGAAGGATGAATTAGTCATAAATTCTTATTGACCCCAAAAAATAATTTGAAGAAGAAAAATAGATGATAAATACAAAGATCTTACAGGTAAAAAGACGAGCCCATGCAAGAAACCAAGTAGCACCAAAGAAAGGTACATTTTGAAATAGTAAACCTGCAAATCATAGAGTAAAGTTAGATATCACTAGAAAAAAAGGCGACTTTTCTTATTCATGAATCTTAATACATGAGAACAGATACCACGAAGACTTCGGTCTTCGAAAAGCAAAGAACAAGCACACCAACGAGCTTCGTGAGTGTGATTCCACTGCCAAATAGAAAAAGATGAACTCATCAATTGAATCATTATGTATTGATGGGAAAAGGAAATCGCATCCAGAAGTCTTCTCAAAAGATTGGAAAAGATTAGCTTTACCAATAAATAAGTTAATTTCTTGAATTCTAGTATGAAACTATAAGTAAATGGACATCAAGAATTTTTATCTGTTGGAGCGTAGAGAATTTAAACCTTGGCTAAAAGCTCAAGGTACATTTTTTTTGTTGCATTTGTAGAATAGGTTCGGAGATAAAAGTTAACTGAACGAGTGGTAGAAAAGGATTCATGTAGCCGACCCATGTTTTGATAAGCTTACAAAAAAGTAAAATTACTTTTTAGGAAATTAAGTGAAGAATTGCTTTTCAAGATAAAATTCTCATCTAAAAATCTCAAAAAAATAAAATAAGAAATAAAAGGTAATTCTCAAAAGCTCAAAGATGTCAGGTAATTTTTTTTTTTTTTAAAGTAACTTCAAAGCTTAGCCAAACATGATGCGTCACTTCCGACTTTGCCGCACCACACTCCATCAAAACACAATCGAAGCAACTTTTCCAAAATAATGTGCAAGTCAATTCATAGTGAATTATGCCTTTTCCTTCATCTGTGTTTACTGCTTGAAATATATATTACAGATAGGTCATAATTTCGTGCTGTATGAACAATGTAAAACAGGAAATCAGCAGCTCTGGGGAAGCACGATCAGAGGGTGGAATAAGATGTATGCATCCAGTGAAAAGTAAATTAGGGCATGCATCATTTATAAATACAGTATGATTACCAATAGAGACTAATTTCTATTTGGAGAGAGAAGAAACATTTGATGCCGATATCATTTATTTCCTATTGTGAATTACGATTGCCCCAAACTACGTTGTAAAATCAATTGATACTATATATTATGCTATAAGTTGTTCATCAAACGTTTTTCTTGTGCAAATCATAGTGTTTCTTTGAGTTGCATTGCATTACTTGCATTGTCTATATTGTTTTCTCCTTCATCCCCACGCAAAGTCAAACCAGACAGCGATTTTGGAGACTGATGAAGTAAAAGCTGAGAAATGGCCAAAAAAATATCTACAAAAGCTTCTCAAACAGAAAGAGAGAGGGTAAACCTGAAAACGGAAGCCCCCATTGTTGTCAGAGCCTCCTTCATGCGTTGATTTCTATCTCCACTACTTACCTTGTATGGAAATGTAAAATTTGTGTATCATGAGACTCGCATATTAACCAAAGAAAACGGTAATCAAGAAAAACACACACTGGCAGATCATACCCCCCCCCCCCCCAACACCCCAGCCATAACCCCTCACAGACCCAAAAGCATGCCTGCGTGCACTTGCTCTCAAGAAAGATAGAAATATCATAGATAGATACTCATAAACATTATATTCGGAATTGAGACTTACCAAGAAAGCATGTGTAATATGCACACAGAACTCGACGGCTATACCCACAGACATTATAAGGTTAACAACAGACACTGCATTGAGTTGAATATTCAGAATTGCCATTACACCCTACAGTGTACGCACAAGTACAAACAGTTAGAAAGTTGTTATACGGTTCTATACGTCAAATTCTTGTTTTGAAGTAAAAAGGTTCCCAAACAATTGGCAAGAAAGAAACATACCATGATATCCACAACGATCATTATCAACACAAGAAGAATAATAGCTGAAGTCCAGAAACTAAACATAGAAAGAAGTAAAGAGATAAGTAAATGAAAACGTTTAAACATGGAAAGAAAAATATTAATTAGAAAACTAGGGTAAAAATGCTGACCTGCATGTGATAACTAGACAAACGATGAAAACAGCACCTGTCAAATTTTAGCAAAACTTAATGTTTTTGAAATGGATCAAAAAAATTATCAAATGGGTTAATATATATGTAGTAAACAGAATGTCCTATTAGAAGTTTGGGGTTAGAATGTATAACTCTGTGACGAGTAAAAAAAGGTTTTTCCTAAAATATACTGTGCTGTTTGAAACCGAAATATTCAATCCTGTATAGATGGTTGCTGATCAAATAGAAAATTAAGTCGGTTTGCCTGCAGGTGCAGTTGGTTGAAAAGAGTACAAGCCTATGAAAGGTTCTAACCAGTAGCTATAGCTAGGTTGATTAGTGCCGTCTTCCATATGTTGAGATATTGCTCGAAGAACATATAAAATACAGCGTATGGGAACACCTCAATCTGCATTGGAGAAACCATGTCAGAACAAAAAATAGCATCAAGTTCATAATTATGAAGTTATCTATAATGCAGCATTAGCATTGGTACAGTGCATGATTGCATGTGCGAGTTTCCAAGCACACTTGTATTTGTGTTCGTTACATAGTAGTGGATATTATAATGAGCAAGATTTCAACTTCCCTTTGTCTTTAATACTGTAGGGTGCTATCTGATCCTCCTTATCAAGCATATCGTATGTGATAGATAGACAAATGAACAATTGGAGACAGAAGAGAAATTGTGTACTTAAAAAATATAATGCTCCTGTTTGGCCCCCATTTTTTAAACTACATTTTTTCCCCAAACTCATTTTCAACCACATATCTTCCAAAAAAAACATTTTTCACAAAAATCTATTCCCAAAAAAATCTCTACCAAACAGGGGCAATATTAAGGAAGAAAAGTGTACAACAAAGTTTTGCAGTATAGACTAAAGACACATTTTTCATAACAGTTCACAAATCCATTGCTAAAATGGAAAGAACTAAGAACCAAAATGCAAGATTTGTGGCAGAAAAGAAGTGGAACTACGGACTCGATTCTCAATGAAAAAAGGACAAAATATGAACAACCCAGTTGCATGTCTATATCTAATAATTTATCGAACTAGCTACACCTGATACCTGCTCATGTCAAATTAAATATATACCTTTAAAGAATCAGACATTTTTGAACTAAAATCTCGTGCAGCCCTCATTGAGTTGACAAAATCAGACTGAAAGAGGAAAAGCCAAGACTCAAAAGATTATATAACAGAATTAAAACACTGTAGAATAAACTTTTCAGCAACAGTCCTTACTTGTTTATTAAGTGGTGTGTGATATGTACGAAATGCTGATGCTTGAATGATTCCATCCTCGTAGCCTGATGACACATGGAAGCACTTAGACTAAGGTCAAAGAAAGTCGATAAACTATGTTATACTTAGCTTGCCAGTTGAACTTTTGCATGTTTTATAAGATCTTCTAAAGTTCAATAAATCATAACCATTGAATGAGCAGATTAACCTTTTACCAATAAGATCTTCTAAAGTTCAGTAAATCCAAGGCGGTGCTAGGCTAAAGCCTAGCCCAGCCCCTCCCTCCCTTCGCCCCTGAATAAATCATAACCGTTTAATTAACAGATTAACCTTTTACCTTTAAGCTCGACATTGTTTGTATAAGCCCCATTTCCACCTTTTGCACAATCAGAAGAAGGCAAAGCATTGAGGAACCAAGGAAGCTTCTCCCTGAATTGTGCTGTGGATGGACGTGCATTTTGTAAATCTGAGCGGCGGAAACACTGAATAATCCCAATATTAGTCACTAAATGACAAAATAGGAAGTTATTAACTATTAGTTCATGATCTTTATACTCCAAAATGAGAGGGAAACAAGTAGAATAAGCACAAGTAATTACAAGTGCGTACTTTATTTTTGCACACCATGATCATTTGAAAAGTATAAATACTTTGAAGTAGAGAGGTGCTCTATCTCAAGTAACAACATATGTACCAACCAACAAGGATTTGATGAGTTAAATTACCGTTGTGCAATCCTTGCAAACTGTGCTGAGACCACAAGATCCATCACTTGACGAACAACAAGGAGGCTGAAAGAATTATTTTATCAGAAACCAATTATGTAGGATTCAACTGTAAGATGATTGCGGAACAGTGTAATTTCCACTTCAGGTGTAACCAGTTTAAGACAAAATGAAGAGTTTAAACATTTGTAGTACAGAAAAGTGCATGATAAAAGCAAGAAATAAAGAGACCTGATCATCAGGGGGGCAATAACTCCCATTTGTGAATTTCCTACAGCATCCAAAAGCTTCCGGAGAGATCCAAACAAGAAAATCATCAAGCCACGAAGCCGCGGGTTTAGCAACATAACTCGACTCCGGAGCTAAAGAAGCTCTTGCAATCTGCAGAAGTTGGATTTAGAAATAAATAATATAGTAAAGAAGAAGAAGTAAAAATTAATAAAAAAAATTGGAGATTCGAAAATTAAGTTCTAACATCTACTACTAGAACTTAAAGACAACCTGAGATGCCCAAGAACAAAATTCTTGTTTCTTCATTAAATGGTTATTATGGTTATGAGTTCTTAGTTGACTAACTCCTCATGTAGAGAACACAGTGTTGACAAATTCCAGAAGAAGTCTTAGTTCCTTAACAAATAAACTCTCACTTACATCCAAAATAAAAGACCTATATGATCGAGTAAGAATAGCAATCATGTGGCACACTATCCTTGTTGAAAACTTAAAAGTTGGAAAATTTATCTAATGCAAGAGATAAAACTTTAATAGCGTGTTTGGTACGATAAACTGTACAGTACTGGAAAATAATGAAGAAGTTTCAGTGCCAAGTCCTGGACTGAGTGCTAAATGTGCAATAAATGCATATGATGCACCCCATCTTCTGGTTTACGAGCTGAGGGGAAATAAGAAGGAAAATATCATAGTTGTTCAAAAACACACCGCAATCTCAAGTTCAAGATCTATGATCAACAGGAAAAGGCAATTTCAGAAAAGATCAGATTAGATAAACTTAAAACATTCGTGTACAGAGTTAAGGTTTAACTCAGGCTAGAAACTAAGTATCTTTAACTCTGCACAAGACAATTGTTTTACCTCATTTAAAAGAGAATTAGAATCACATTGGCTTATGGAGCAAAGCTGGTTGGTTTGTCTTGAATCTGAACTGAAGAAAATAAACAACACAAACATTTTAAGAACTTCAATACAACGGAAAAAATACATATCAAGTCAGCCATAAATGCTATCCTATTATAAGTGACTCTAGTAAAACTTACCCTAAATATGTGAAAAGGAAAACAAAGTAAAACCAGCGATGGAATATACATGAGAACGAAGTATGGCCAAAATACCTATAGTTGTAGTTTTTCAAGACAAAGTACAGTGGTGGTCCTATTCTGAGATACTCTGAGACATTATTAAAGTAACCCTGAAAGGAGAGAGGACATATACGTAAATTTCACTTCTCAGAACACCATGAGAAGATCTAATTTTTCAAAGAACAAACATATTCACAATACAAGACCTGAAGATACGAGTCTCTAGGGAGAACAATTTGCTGTTCTAAACCAGGTTGAATTCTTGTACATAAGGCCTTAGAGGATCAATAAGGAAAAAAATCCCTTTTAGCCGCAGAAAAAAGTTGCTACTAACATATAAAATAATACAAAAGTTACAAGAATGGCAGAAAAAAAGGTGGAGCAACTTACAATGCTTGCCAATGCAAAAGCAACAAAGACAGAGATAACTGCTATTTTAACACCCCAAATATTCAGAAAGGGAGCGTGAATTTCCTAGAAAAAGGAAACGCATTTGTTATTACTTGACAAAAAGAATGTAAACGTATAGACTATGCAAACTCAAAAACCAGAAAACTCATTTAGAATATTCATTGACTCCATAAAACTATGATCACATTTGCACAGAAGTTGACCACTCCTAGCTCGGTCAGGGGGTGGTTAAAAGTTTTCAAGTTCTAGAACCCCTCTGCTATTTTTAATATCCAGAAAGGCACCTCAAGCTCCATAACAGATAGGTAAAACAGATAAAGACTGGTTATACCCAAATATAAGGTCCAATATTTTAAAAATTACTAGTGCTCTTAGACAATTATAAGTCATTCTTGGTACAAGTATAATAGACTCACTGAGCATTTTGTCATATTGCTAATCAGCGTAGTTAAAGAAACGTCAAGGGTCTGATTTCTGCTTGTTTATTGATTCATTCACCAAACAAATATCCAAGTCTTTAGGAAGAAAAAATAAATCAGGCACAAGAAACATGCAAGATATCTCTTACCTTCATATATCGAGCTAACAGTCCAGGTTTATGAAGATGACTACCTATAATATCATAGATATAATTTCCTTAAGCTCAATGCAATAAGAGGTAATAATAACTGAAAGCACAAAGAAGAAATGGAGTCCCAAGTCATACCTTTATCGGGATCAGGATTTGAACCAGAGAGTTTTATACAAGGAAAACAATCAATCCTGTTGTCCTCAGCTCTCAGGAAGTCAAAAATAATCAAGGCAACAAAAGCAGTAACTTGCAGAAGGAAGTCCAACATAACAGCAAGTGCTGCAAATAGAGTGTATATAGAAGTTGAACAAGAAGACCAAGCAAGTATAACTTATAAAGTAAGCTACAATCATACCAGGTTAAAAAAATATCGGTGATCGCTAAACTTTTAGCAAATTTTATGTAGTCAATAAACCCCAAGTTGTTTCAAGTTGGCCACTGAACTTGAATTACAATTGGTCATTCATTCTGTTCATGACCTAAACTTTGTTACAATTCAAGTTCAATGGCCCAATTATAACACATTTTAAGTTTGGTGGCTGACATGAAATTTTTCTAAAAGGTCAAGGACCACTAATGTTTTTAATCCCATGAGCTAAAGTTAATGAGACGATGATACTTCCTAAAGTTTAAAATAAACACTTCTAACCTGCAAACATGGAAAAAACACGGCAAGCTGGCATAGGAATAAAACTTCCAACTGCAAATGCTAAAACCTCAGATAGACTTGCTAGTGTTATAGATGGTCCAACTTCTACGAGTGCATTACTAATTCGTCCCTCTAAAGGCAATTCCGCCTGTTGCCGTTTAACTGCTTGCACCAGTATGCACATGTTGTCTACCCCAACCTGATAGATACAATGGAAAAGTTCAAAATTGAATCCCTCCCAAATCCCAGTTATCAGTCCAGAGATCTGAATGAACATATCCTTTCTAAAATAAGAAGTAAACAGAAATATGTAATAAACAACAATGTGAAATTAAGTCACAGGAGGATCCAGTGAAATAGAACTTACAGCCAAAACAAGAAAAGGGATGACTTCCATTATTATAAGTGTTGATTTTATTCCAATTGCACTGAAAAACCCAACAGATCCAAGTACAGAAAGCAGGACAAGCATAACTCCTGAAAGACCGAGCAATACCTGAAACAGTAGGCGTAACAGATATCATTTTGATATTCGGATCGGAAACTGACATCCTGATTAAGGACAATATCTTTAACAAGAAAAATAAGAGGTGAAAAAATAATGCAAAGATTATTGAGTCTAAGGATGTCAAATACATTCCTTCTCTAGATGGTAATATAGAGATAAGGTAGGTTAAATATCTTTTCTTCTTCTATTTTCCAAAATAACTGAGATATGTACTCCAACAAAGGTGAAATTTAAAGGATCAGGAAAACAAATTTAAATTTATACTAATTATGCATTCAAAAGGACAAGTTCAAGGAGTGTTGCTATATCATCTCAACTAGAGTAGAAAGAAAAAAATGCTAGGCTTACTGATTTCATTTTTAAATGATCACTTTTTCTACAAATTACAACAACAACATTACAGCTAAGAGTTCAGAATATAAAGCGTCGTGTATACTAGAAAGCTATAAATGTTTTTAGTGTTACCAAAGGAATTTCAGGCTTGTGTCATTGGAAAATGTAGAAAGAAACAGAGAAAACGGGAAGATCCTTAATAGACTAAAAAAGTTGGAACAAGTTAATAAAATTAAACGAGAAGAGAAGTCACCAAAAGTCAAAGTACCTTAATTAAACATTAAAAGATTTGAGAAATAGATGCAAGTACACAAAAGGGTTTTCTATATAAACATACCTTAGATGAGATATAGCACGAGGAGAAACGGGGAGTATCTCCCAGAGTCAAAGATATGTAAGCAAACATTACAAGATAGCTTATCTGACACAGAACACAAAATATATTAAAAGAATACAAAGTAAGCAGCTTTTATGAGAATTAAATTAAATACTCATCCATATTGATGAGCAGAACAAATGCTTAACGTATTTAAGGCATGAGTTTCATTCCCATTAAGAAAAAAATTTCCACTTCTTTAGAACTAAAGAAGTGGAAATTGATAAGAATTGCGGGATGAAGAGAAAGACTTTCATTTCCCTACCAAGATAGTTATAGCATCTGCAGTACTTTCTCTTTTTAGTTCTTCCTCAACAGAACTTTCCGATGAAAATGAGAGTGTTAAGTTTTTAGCCAGGACCATTGGCAAGAGTTCCTCCTGTATAACAGAATTCGATGAGAATCCAGGTCATTTCAATGAGCACGTACACTTTAGGGCATTCTGTGAATTACCAGTACACAGCCATAAATCCAATTCGAAATTCCTTTATTCATGTTTAATGTCAATATAATAATACAAGTTTACATTAGTGTGCGTGAGATCATCTCGACGCATTTTTTACACACACACCTCACAGACTACAAAGAAAACATAATTACAGAATAGGGCTTTCAGTTAATGAAAAATATATACGAAAACGATTGCAAACCTTTGCTAGCTGAATGAAGGCTTTCTCCCATGCCACTGCCCTCTTAGTATCATTCCCATCCTTATCAATTGCATTGTTCACAGGGTAGGTCACAATAAATGCAGAAGCCTGTGTCAGGAAAGATATAACTTGATTACTGTATACCTCATTTATAGACGAACATATCGCAGGGACGTAAATTACCTCCAAATAGTTATTTCCAGAGAAACCACCAAGAGAAGTGCTTGGATCAAGTGGAGCTTTAAATGCGCTCATACACGTTTCCGCTGAAGTATAATGCTAAAAGAAACCATATAACAGATAAGTATCTCTGAAGAAGATAAAGGTCAAATTAAACGCAAAGCAAAATGAAAAACAGATTTAGAATATCATGGCATGAAGATGGAGATCACATAACATACCTGAAAACAATATTCAACATGTTCAAGACCCCCAAAGCCATCATAGTTTGCAGGATCCATCTTGAAATACTGTCACACCAAGTAGGCTTAGTTAGTTTCAGCCATAGGTAGGGTAATAACATTAAATATATCCGAGCAGAAATTGTTGGAATACATGCAAGAGCTTTGTCATCATAGCAAAATTATAATTATTGATGCCTTGTGAATATTAGCATAGGGAATATTGGTATCCTGTTATTGAAGTTTTGTTACAACAGGGAATTCAAACCTTTCTATTACTCTGAAAAAATGACCAAAAAAAATTAAAAAAAATGGAAGTGTGAGCTTAAAATTCTGAAGGATTTATAAAACCATGATACCTGGAGAACATTCTGAGTTGCACAATCTTTGCCGAGGGGCTTCATGCAAATGTCGGTCAGAGATACCATCTCACCAGAGAAATTAGCTTTAATAGCATCTACCTATCAAAATAAGAACATATATACCCCCCTAAGAATCTTTTACTTCTAGTAAAGTACGACATAAATTTTTATATCACCTAAGTAAAGTAATGCCTTCTCATTACATAAAAATAACAGTAAGAGTCACCTTTTTCTGTACGTCAAACAGTAACTTTATATTGTTTTCTGTCACAATTGTCGGTGCTTTTCCGCCTGTGTCTGGGATTGTTGCTATTATGAGCTGCAAAATTTCAGGCTTAGTATTTCAACCGGTGGGGTGGAGGTGGGGGAGAGATTTTGAACTTTCCTGACAGCTAGGAACAACAAATTACTAAATAAAACAACCTAAATAGATTGGATTGGAGCAGAATTCATTGGAGATGTCTAATAAAACAGAAAGACACTGGATCAATGGATATATACAAAGGAAATGCACAAATTGATACAAAACCTGCTCGATTCTGTAAAAGGGGGCAAGGTGATTGTCAAAATATCGTTTTTCTTCGGCAGCTCTACTCCCAGGGCCTACCCATAGCTGAAACATTAGTGGTATTAATAGTCAATCACAATAGAACCAACCGATTTAAAAATGTAGAGCATCATAATGAACACTAGATAAAACTTATGTCCAAGGATATAAGTCAAGTGATATGAAATGTGAAGCGTATCAAAGTAGATTGACCAAGAACAATAATATTGATTAGGATTCAGACAAAGATTAGCATATCTAATGTGCACTTGAATTAAAAAGTGAAACAAATGCCAACACTTCAAAGCTTCACTTTGTAATACCTTCTCCGGCCTTGTCTCTACTTGGAAACGAATAAGACCTAAGCAAAGCACAAGAACAATAGCCAGTGACGAACACAACACAAGCATTGGATTTCTAGCAACCCATGTTCCATATCTCCTGAAATGGGAAAGTAATCCACAGTCAAATAGTCATTCTTAAAGAAATATCCTTGCAAACTCCTCACTAGTACTGGTTTAAATGGTATGGTGAGTGACCTGTAAAACTTTGACATATATCCTTGCACGATTGAAAGTTGAACGCCATTAGAAATTTGAGGAACATCCTCAAGCATCTGGTAATTGGAAGGAGTAAAAGAAGAAAAAAAATTGTAAAGATAGGTGGACTTTAGAGATGATCTATAGAGAACCAAAAAATGAAATTTCAAAGATGAACTGAGAGTAACGGAGCAGTTTTTTTTTTTTTTTTGGTAAAGATATTATCCAAATAAATCACATTAATTTCTACACGTATCTGTTGCTTCCAAATATAGGATATGATGCAAAGAACCTTAGAAGACAGGCAAAATTACTAAAAACGTCAAACTCAGAGGGAAATAGTCTATGAAGCACGGACGGTCCTCCTAGGTGTCATGTCTATACCCAACATATATTGGACAACGAAACTCCAGGACATATTTATTTGTCTTGCTTGCTTCAAAATTTTGTTTCAATGTGTCCATATGGTGTTTTATCCGCACTTCATAGGAAGCTTCATAGGAAATAGAAGAACTCAACAAGCAAACAAATCACTCAGAAGTCATGAAATAGCATGCACCTGCATTGGTATATTGTCGTCTTTCTGCCTGTTTACTTGACGAACAACACCACCATTGGTGACATTAACTAATGGTTTTGTTCTCGAATCAGAACTTCTCCTTTTTTTATGGACGAAACCCCACCCAAGAAATGCAGAGACTAATATAATATACAATAATGTTACAGCAACATCGACACATTTTGCCTGCACCAATCAAAAGAAAATTAATTTGAAATCAGTTAAATAAATTTATTGCTTGTTTGGTATGTAGTGGACAAAACTCGACACTATAATGAACAAGATTTTAACTTCATTTTCTTTAATACTATCCAATGTTACTAAAAACATGTCAATAAATATACAGCAGATTGTGCTCTTTCAAACTTCTTTTGTCATGCAAATTATTAAACTAAACTAAATGCATTAACACGTCCAAAGATACATGTCTCAGACAAAATCAGTGACCATCCAAATGGAGCTTTCTCTCACCTTAAGAGACCCTATTCTCACAGAACATGAACCTTCCTGGTGAGGAGAAGAAGAGGCTGAATTTGAGCAGACGGGAGATGAAGGACAATCACCACATGAACAGCCTAACGAAGTGTCACCACATGAATATGTAGACACATTCATAGGTTTCATTCCAGATGACTCATTAGGCGACAGATTAATAGCATACGGTGATCCTGGCACACCGAGAGTTGCTTTTCTACCAATAAAAGCATACCACTCTGCCAAATATAATTACAAGTCAGCAAGCATTCTAGAAAAAATCTTGAAAGTCATATAATACCAGAGACAACTCATTAACTCTGCCAGTAATTTTAAACAATTTATTTGATTTTTGTATTTTGTTTGCAAATTTGAGCATGTTTTGGCTAAGTTTAAAAGTAAGAACGAGTTACATTTAGTTTCCAAAGATATTTTGATAACCTACTTTTTCTTACTTTTAAATAAAAAAGTAATTTATTTTGGAAATAACTCGTGTTACTGCCAAAAATAAGTACATACTTATTTTCAATATTGATTAATAAAATTAGCCAACTTTTTAAGCTTAGCCAAACATGAGCAAGGAAAAATTGTAATGACAAACTAAAATAACTTGAAGCAATTGCAAGAACGCAAATGCACACTTGCATGATTCTGTGTGGGTGACAAAACAGGGAGAAATGGATTACCTCTAAAATTTTTAGCACCAGCACCAATGAATTCTATGGCTCGAGTATTCATAGTACCAAATTTAACATCCTTGCAGGATTCAAACATTCCTTCACCAAAATTGTCAGTGATGTAAAAGTCAATTCCATCGACGGTCAAATTATTTCCAACCTGAACAGAACATATATACAAGAGAAAATAAAAAGAACGAAAGAAAGCCTGAGAGTCCAAAATGTAGAAATTCTTCTTGATAAGTCAAACAACAGAGTGGTCGTGCGGGGTAGGTAGGCAATGTACAACCAACTAGTCTAAAATTAAGCTGGTAAAAAGGAACACATTTATTTATTTGAATTGTCTTTAACATTCTCCTCACGTGCAGATTAGATTCAGTTTTTTTAATAGCCCTGTCATGCGCACAAATTTCACACAAACACACACCTACATATAAGTTTGATTACTGACCTTGGAAATGGAAGTCACGTTGATAAACTGACTCTGATTGGGAGAACATGTAAGCTCGCAGAATAAATTCAAAAAATTTCTCAAGCATGCTGGACATCCTACAAGAAAAGGGATTGCCTGCAATAAAATTGCTACGACAAATTAAGTTTATTTCTTATAACAAAGATTGAGAGAAAAAACCAGTAACAAGAAATATTTGAAAATAACCAACACAGTCCTTTCCACATTTTAATTTTATTTTAGCAAAAGCATATACTGTATTTGAAAAATCAGTAACAGTTGGCCAATTATGGCAAGAAATAAAAAGATGGAACAATTAAACTACAAAAGCGGTACTAGTTTTTAATGTAATAGTCTCACTTGTTGGACTTGCGACCGTAAAGTCTCGAACTGAGGCTCTGTACAACAAACATTTCCAGTTATAGTTGGGCACAAACTTTGAATCTTCGCTGAAAGTAGTTCGTCTGGCTGAAAGCACAAGTAAGAATAAGCAAGACATCAAGACACATGAAACTTCAATACAGTAAAAGCATGTTTAGAAAGAAGTAATGGACAGAACTGGACTGGACAATACTGTAAGTCTGTAAAAGGAGATTTAGCTCATTTTCTTGTCAAGTATTATGTAACAAACATATGGAACATATTATGACTCAATTCAACTAGAACAAGCTGCCAATAAGACAATCAACCAAAAATTGGGAGGAATATGAGAAAAGTTGAAGCAATAGGAATGCTTTGCCAACATTACCTACCTTAACAGATGGAGATCCAAAAGGGCAATTCAGTACTTTCCCATCACTGCGTGCTCCACAGATGTCATACATGGCACAATATTCTTCGGAATGCCTTTTTCTAACCATTGGAAAGAGTTGCAATAAGTTATCTGAGTCTGATGTAGTTTATACTCTGAAACTAGTAGCTAAATAAGGATTCTTTAAGTTTAGCTATTCCTATAACTCATGGCCTCGAGAAATAACAGAAGAATGATATCTGGAAATTCAATACAACTACACACATTAAATCAGTTTACCAGATGAATTCAAGACAATGAAAATCAGAATTTGGGGGTATAAGAAAATTACAGCATAAGAATGCAATTTCAAGAAATTTATCCACTAAATTTGACAATACATTGAACCTTTTTTTTTTTTTTTTGGTCATTTTGAAAAGTTTTTTTTTTTTAATTCAAAACTAAAAACTATACCACAGAAAATAATAGTAATCAATACACATGATTTCACTCACCTTATGCCAGCAGCAAAAATAAAACTATAATTGTTACCGATATTTTTCAAGAAAGTATTTTGTTTTCCAAAAAAAAAAAGGAGAAGAAGAAGGAGAAGAAACCTACCCCTGTGTGGCATTTGCAGCTAAAGATCTCTCTGCATTTACTATAGATACGATAAACAACACCTGCAATCATATTTATTCCAAATCAACTAGAATTTCCAATAACTCTGCAACCCATTTGAAAATCAGACATCCTTGAGCTTCAATTGATTTAAAAAGGAAAAAATGAACCCCGGAAATCCAAACAAACTCTTTCAGCAACTAACCTTGAACACAAAAACTACATAGCCAAACAGTCGTAGGAATCCCATGTTTCTTCAGGGTTTTAATCCCAGTACAAAACAACGGGCTTTCAAGAGCACAATTGAAAATGAAATGGAAATGATTTTGGGTGTATTTATAATCTTTAGAAATACGACGGAATGTTTGGGAGAGATTTTAGTCAATATGAAAGTGTGTATAAATAGCTACATACAGTCAATACACAGCCGGAGTCTCAAACTTCAGTTTTTTAAGGAACAGACTGGAACAAATGCATTTGGACGGAAATACCCTTGCTTTCGGTCACTTTGTCGGATTAGTTCTCAATGATGTTTTTTCTCTTTTCCAACTCTTATCGTGGAATCCAAACGTATGATTATACTTCACTGTTGGAAAAAGGGCTTTTTGGTAATTTCATATGCTGTAGAATGTGAAGTGAATATTTTTGTTGATTTGAGGCACAGAGGCAACTTTTCGTACAAACTTTGGTGACAGTGATGGACAATTTTCTGCACTGGCTCAAAAAGATATGATTTGGATGTTTATTACAAATTGATTAATATTTTTTTGAAATTAATCAATTACCCCAAATGAAATGTTTGTTTGACTTATTGGATTATAATTGATTATTTTTGTATTACTATCGTGTATATAAATTGATCTCCTACCCACTGTGGTCACTTTCTTTGAACATTTTGAATTTCCTGAAAGTTGTTCGTAAACTGAATATTTTGTGTAATGAAATTCGGTGGGTTTAAGAATTGAGTAAATTTCGTGTTTTGATCTAAAGAAATTGAAAATATATATGCGTCGTTTTATTTTTCTTAAATTTATTATTAATATATAAATAATTCTTATTGGGTAAATGAATCTGTGCCTAGCTGATTCGGGTGATTATATTTTTTTGTTTATTTTTCCCTCTTGGTGAGAAGGATTAATTAACATGAAAATGTTGTGGGGAATAATTAATGGGAAATCGTGCTCAAAAATGAAAAATGGGAATAATTATACATTATATTCATGATTTTTGCATTATCTTGGTTTAGTATTTTTCTAATGAGATATTTGACAAGAAAAAAAAATCATTAAATAAGTCAATTGTTGGTGCCATTTCATTTTCATATGTATGCACATTTTGATAAAATTTATGTTCAACAAAGATAAGGGAAACTAAAATATACTATAAAAATATAATTATCGTTTTCTATGGTTCACTAATATATTATAGTTATTCATGACTTTGAGTTGTATTTATCCGTGTAATATACTATTAGAGAAGTTTACGAGCGAAATAATATATGCAAAGGAATTTTTTTTTTTAAATAAATAAATATCTTGTTAATTTCGCAATGCATAATTTAAAAAATTAATCTGTTTCTGCGGGGTTAAATTAGTTCATTTTTACATGTTTAGAAAACCAACCTTGATAGAAATTAAACTTGAAAATCCCTTTATCAAGTTATATTCAATCCAAACTAATAAACTTTCATAATGTAAAAAGTTGGTCTTGGTTAAGATTGCATCGAGCCACTTTGAAAGACAAATGGGCAATTTTTTTTTATTTTTTTATTTTTTTTAGTGGGGAGTATGGAGTGCATTTTAGCATTTGGTCAAATCACAATACACTTGTAAATTTTGTGCAGATGCTCAAATGCAAAATATGATTGCTTTTCATGATTGTTAGAATATGTTTTGGCAATATTCACTTATCAAAGTCATACCCACCCTCACTAATTTCCACCATGAATTAGGAGGTTCATACTTCCCACTTATAAAATGACAAGACTTTGATTTGGAATCTAGAAGTAGTTGTTCCAAAATTTGGCAATACATCTAAAAATTTCGATACTTGTCCCAAGTAAAATCAACGTACTTTTAATCGCAATAAGACAGCATCTGCACTCTTGCTTCTTTTATCACTGAGGCATCATTTAGAGCCCTGATGAGAAGTTATAACGAACCTGAATCCCACATTTTCACAATCAATGGTTAAGGCTAATGCCGATTGGATTCTTTTATCTTCCCACTGATACCTAGTCGATAACGAATCCCGAATGGCTTGTATTTTTTTACTTATTGTCTTTGTTCAATTGGATGACTACACTTTAATTTGATTTAATCAGATAACTTCACTTTAATTTAATTTCAACCGGACAACTGGACTTTGATTTGATTTCAATTAAAATAACTCCATCTTAATGTGAAAGTAATAAATTATGGTCATCACATGTAAATATTAGTTGCTAAAGTGTATTTTAATACAATTCTAGTAAAATAAACGATGACATTCATTTTTTTTTAATTGTCGCATCATTGTTTTCCATCAATACGAATGACACAGTTGGATGAAATCATCATAATTAAATTGAGTTAAAAGTCTATTTATTCAATTGAACAAATTTGAAGTATAATTATCTGATTCATTGTAAGTGCGCTACCGAGAACATAATTTTATCCAACTACTTTTTATAAAGTGAGATTACGTCCTCGTATCTTATAAAAATTAAATTTATTCTCGATAGTTAAAAAATAAAGATCACAATTAAAATTATAATTTATTTTTCTCTCTCTTCTTTTCAATCACACATTTTCCAATAAAATAATATTATACATAAATCAAAAATTTTTTTAACCACATATTCTTAAAGAAACATTATTCTAATAATTATAATCTCAAATAATGGGGTCAAACTAGGGCTTAATGTTCATTGAGACCTTGTTTAATACACAATATTGGAGAGAGAATGCATTTTAAATAGTGATTTGATGGAAAATATATGGTTAAAAATAAGGAAAATTTTGAATTTGCGTGTAATATTATTTTATTGAAAAATGTATAGTTGAAAATGAATTTTTATAAGAATGTGGATCAAACGAGGTGTGAATGTTGAAATTAAAAGGATCCACAAAACTCTTTAAATCAAAAGCTTATCTCTAGACTCTAGACTTAGATATTTCTCGTGTTATAATGAAGAATAAATTACAAAAGATGAAAACAACAAAAAATCATTTTTTGATTTGAATATGTTATCTAACGTCAATTTATGTGTCATCATATTATAAATGAATCATAAATTTTTTGTATTTAATTAAATTTGTAATTTATTGCTACAATATTGTCACGCAGATTAATGTTAAATAAAAGGGTAAATAGCACAAAACATTATTACCTTTTAATGTCATTGTGCAAAACGTTCATACCTTTCATTTTTTGGCATTTTCACCATTATCTTCCACATTTCATAGCGCAAAATGTCATTTTTAACATTTTTCCAATAAAATGACGATTTTACCATTCTATTCAAATGAAAAAAATAAAATAAAATAAAATAAAAAATAAACAATTAATTGCA
>CAIGRP010042204.1:0-25374 GCA_903798385.1 Fraxinus cuspidata
ATATATATATATATATATGTGGGCTGGGTTCAGCTCGACTCATCGAGCCAAAAACTGAGCTCAGTTTATCGTGAGCTCGAGCAGGCGAGCAGCCTGAGCCCATTGTTACTTCTACGCATTCACATATAATGTTCGTTAGTCGATGATAAGGTACCATTTTGGCAGTTGGGGGAGATAAATCTTGATTTGGACCAAAACGCTAGTGGCATTCGAGTGGCTTAAATGTTTGTGGGTGGCCTTTTACACCTACCTTCAATCTCAGCTCGACATATAATGAAGCTATCATCGATGGGGTAAAGATATTTTTTGTTCGAGCGGTGAAATGTGAACGCTAACGATAGAAACTCTATTAGGACAAAATTAACATAGAGCGAATGAATCGAGTACTCCTGAACTGTTTTAGATAGAGATGGACGAATCATCACAAATTAAAAAAATGTAAAATTGTATTTTCAAGTTATTTTAAACCATTTTACGGCGCTACTAAAAGCCGAAACTATCGGTCAATCAAATGTCCACCCAAGTATAAACTATATTAACTATCACTTGCAATTGGATAACTTGAGCTAATGTCATCATTAAACCCTCCAATTTGGTATTAAGAGTTGATTCTACTTTCAGCTCAACTACAACACGTATTACTGATGCATAATGTGGATGTGACATGCACGAAAGCAAAATGCCTCAAACTCCCCTTTTTTTTGAAAGAGAATACCATTTATTCATTATAAAAGAAATAATACAAACTCAGAAGAGAGTCCCATCTTATACATGAAAGCACTACTTGAGAAATTAAGTGTATAAAATAGCAGCTTTTATGTCTTGGTGATAATAATGCCGTGTCGCTATACTTTTATTCATACATTTTGTTGGTTCTTTGTAACTATCATCGCTATTCTTGTGTCCATAATCCATTTGTGGCAAATCTAGTCCCGAAAACATAGATGAGAGTTTGCTATAAGGGATGAACGTTTCGTTGCTAATGGCTCTTGGAATTCACATGGAAGTTGAAATATGTAGTGCAACTTTATGATACAATAACATCGAAAATAAAGTAATTATACATGTTCATACATCTTTCCTCCATTGAACTTTAGATAAGGTTGATTATGATCTAAGTTCAAAAATGACACTTAGATAACGTTAATTGTGATCTACACTACATATAAAATAATTGGTTAAAATCTAACGTGCTCTTGAAAATTAATATACCATATAATTTAAGGATATGATAACAAAAAAAAAAAAAAATGTAATCATCTCGATTCAAACATGGACGAGATATTTCTTACTAATTTATTAACTAGCAATTCTTTAGAGCAAGCATCCTACTAAGATAAGTCCCCATCGGGAATTATTAGCTTTATCTTCTCTCATGTGAATCACAAACTTTAAATTTATTATCTCCTAAATTCATAAAAATTGCTTTAAGTGTAAATTTACATTTCACGTAGTGATTACATGTAAGATATGTTGCAATATAACTGGCAGTGAAGCAATTTTTTTATCAATTTGGGGTATAGTAGGTGATAGAGTGGTAAAATTTCAAACTATACCGAACTCAATGACTCAATCTGATACGTTAAAGTTTAGCGATCCACTTGATTTTTTTTCGAAAGTTCAGCGGTCACATATGAAATTTAATCTAGATTGTGATATTGGAGCTATCCTTTGGTCTCTTTGAAGCAGCTAAGTTTTAGATTAAATAAGACCGATAATAATAAAGTATGAATGCGACATTAGAGATAACACTGTTAACAGTACTTAATCAATAAGAAGACGATTGAATAAAATAAAATATATCTAAAAAAAATAAAATTGCTGGAGAATAATGAGGCCACGTTTTAGAAAAAAATAAGAGTTTTGCAATGATTGTAAATGTCCCTTTTGGATGAAGTGGAGAGTGATGCAATGATATTTCATAAATTGGCTTTAGTTTCGTGGCTTTTTTTAAGTTTGGATGACTTATCACAAAGGGCCTTTGGTTTTATTGTTTTTGTATGGCCTAAGATTGGAGGGTGGTGTTGTCATGGGAGGGTGCTGTCGGCTAATGTAACCAAATTAGACAGATTGCTTCTTGTTTAAACAGTATTATGCCCTTTTTCTTGGAAGTTTCTTCCAATAGTCAACAATAATACAAACAGAATTTCGTATCTAATCATCCTCTCTCTCTCTCTCTCTCTCACAAAAATGTACATATTGACATGTACGATATGTTTAATTAGTTATCAAAACGTAAAATATTCTCAACGTTCCTCTTGGTTTTTTTTTCCCTCTTGATTGTGTATGATAAACAAAATTAGATCCTAAGCAATGATATTTATATTTTTAATATGTTCATTTGAATTCGTTTTCTTTATAGTCTGATGAGATGGAAGAAGAACGAAAGGTGTTATAGGAATGTTGTAATAAAGACGGACAAATTGAACAGAAAAGACCCAGAAATGAAATAAGAATGAAAAGTATGGTCATACTTTGTATTTAATATGAGTGAACGAACACACATGAATTAGATTCTATTCATCTTCTCTTTGAACCATTTTAAAGACTCCGAGCCCTCTTGAATAAGTTCAACTATATAAGCTTTCTTTTAATTGTATATGGCCTTGTTTGATCCCAATCTCTTAAAATTCATTTTTGTGCGATAATTTTGTCTTCCATCAATCAAATGAATTGAATGAAAAGATAGACGTATGAATTGTCTTAACATTTATGTGTGTGTGTGTGTGTGTATATATATATATATATATATTTTTTTTTTTTCTTTCTAAACTAGCTTTTGTCATTATGCAGTCGCTGCTCCCCTCAAAGAATTCTACCAAGAAAACAAAAAAAATAGTGCCATTAGTTCCAAATTTAGATGGTGGTGGAGATTAGAATATGTTGCTTAATTGAGACCTTGGAATTTTATTTTGCAATTCAATCATTATTACAATAATTAGCTTCCAGTGACTTGACATTGAAACTGACGGAATAATAAAAATCCATTTAATCAAGAAAAATCGTATTGAAGAAAAAGATTCAAAATATTGTTTCATTAAAGATTATACGATTAGATAATTTTTCTTATTGATCTTATTACATATTGAATCTTCAATATAATGAACAGAATGAAACGAGGAAGAGATTTCATATTTCAGTAAATGTAAAGTAACAAAGAATATAATTTATGTAGTTTGATTCAATATTCTAAAATGATTTTAAATTGTACTTGTTGCATCATTATCCATAATGTTGTAAATGATTACCAATTTTAAAAGTCGATTCTCCCATATGCTCTCTCAACAAGCGTGTCAGTTTCTTTCCTAAATTTGAATTTCAATCAACTGCAGAATAGACTTTACGACTGATCTGAATTTTTTTTTTTTTTTTTAAATGTCAGATAGTGCCTACAACAATATATTAAAATAATAAAAAGGACCCTACATTATTGGTGAAAAGTCAAATTTTTTGCCAAAAAAAATAGGACCAGAAACAGTCTTAATTTGCACTTATTGTGTCGTAATCCATAATGTTGTATAAGATTCCAACCATCTAGTTACATTGAATCTAATCGCATCAAATCACTAATCGATATTGCAGTTAAATGAGTAAACTAACTATTACATTTTTTTCTGGAGTCTTCATCGCTAACTTGGTCCCAACCTTTAAAACGAAGGGTTTAGATCCTCAGAACTTTCAATTTTGCTGCAGTCATGTGGATGACATTTGTCCAATGTTTTGGATCGTTTTGTTTTAGAGGCGGGTGAGAACCAAACATTTTGTTTTAAAGGTTAATCGACACCATAATTTTCTTTTTCTTTTTGCGAATCTAATTGTATTGAAAATATTGATTGAATTAAATAGTGAAAATGAATTTATATAGAGTAATGCTATTCGTTATTAGTGATAGTGTGCCATTTGACTCACTGGTGATGCATTTTAATGTATTTGATTCATTGTTTCTTAGATCGATAATCGATTTGAAAAATGAATATTGAGTTGTTTTATATTGAAATCATCATAGAAGATCCTGAAGCCGACTCCTTTTTTATGCTCTAATCTCCTTTGCAAAAACAAATAATTAATCTACTCACAGAGGGCTGTAAAGGAGAGTTGCAGGCCCTTAATGGGCCTACACTAGTTGGAAACTCATTAATTTCGGGTCTACCCGATAACCACCGCACACACGTGCAAAAGAATTGTGCGATGGGCTAAAATGGCGCAATTGATTGGGTTGGGTTGTTGGGGAGTGGGTAGGACTACATGGGTGTCACCTCAAAGCGGCCCACCCGCACGAGTGGTTAGGTATGTTCAAACTCCAATCGCGTGCTTATCAGGGTCAACCCGCCAATGGATTTCCTTTTGTTCTTTTTTTTTTCTCCTTTTCTTTTAATTTTTTCGTGGGGAGTTTCTAGTTAGGCACCGACTTACCTTAGTCATCCCCAATCGAATTTCCCGTTTGACCCGTTAAATTTATAATACATTTTTCTCTCTCTTCTTTTTAATTACACATTCTCCAATAATATAATATTACATATAAATTTAAAAAAATTGTTTATTATTAAACCACACATTTTCCAAAAAAACGCTCTTCCAACAATTATAACATCAAATAATGGGAGCTTAATTTTTAGCAAAATTATTTTGCAGTCTCTCAAACACCAAAATAAATATAACATGTATATTTATTAACAAATAACAAAACTCATTACAGTCAATGTATTATTTATCTGATAAATTACTCAAGGAATAAGATGGCATGCTCAAATATTTGATACTTGATTACGATTCATACAATTGATCGATATCCTACCAACTAGAGGTTAGTTTTCAAATTTAAGTATTATTGAAATCGCTAAATCGGACATTGTAACTTGACATGACGATGATGACAAACTTTGATTTTGTGGGATGTACAAGGAATAAAAAGCCCAATGAAATGGTCAAATTGATTAAATTCTTTATAATGCACCACTAAACGGAATTCTAGCAATAATGTAAGCTCCAACTTTTTATTTCAATATTTTAGCAAATAGTGCCCGTTTTTTAGCTCCATTCCATCAAGACTCATTTTCTTTAAAACTCAATTTCAATCACGCATTCTCCAATAAAATAATTTTACGAAAACATTTTCATAGTTTTTAACCACACATTTTTAAAAAACACTATTTCAAATTACATTTTTTTTTGCCCAAAAATGGGATTCAAACGAGGGCACGCTCTTATTCTGTTTCAATTTTTTCAAAATTGATCTAAAATTATCACATCACTTTTATTAATCTATAATGTGAAACGTGTTCAATATCTCGGTACATATCTCAATAATTTGATAAGAAATCAATAATGCGACGAGTACATGGGAGTTTTGCAAGTCTTTTTTTTTGTCAAATGTCTAGTGTAACACTACATTTGTTTGTTTTAATCTATTTTTATCATCATCCAATCCAAAAATGTCACCTCTCTCCCCGTGAAACTCCTTGTGCGCATGGTTTTTTCTATAGAAATATACGTAGATTAGGTAATTTACCAAGGGTCGGGCTCCAGATAGTTAGGGACAGACAATGGGTAGGGTCTAAACTCAGCCCAAGTCCACTTAATTTGTCAAACGTAAATGGGACCCTTTTTGCATTGAATCATTATTATGTACACGTGCAACTAATTTACTCTTTGGACAAATAAGTGACAAAGTTTGCAGCATAGATTGGAGTGAAAAACTGGTCCTATTCTTATTATCTGTGGGATAAGAAACTGAAATGGAGTCAGTTTCTCACTTGGTGAAGACCATACATATAGACGATAGTGAATTTACTAATATTTTATCAAATATGTTTTTTTTTATTAAAAATTTGAACTCGTGTATAATTTTTATAAATAGATGATAATAAATCTCGAACCCGAATATTTTTCTTTAATATTAAACATATATAATGAACAAACTTTTAAATTTTTATATTCTCTGATATTGTCCAGCACTTTTGTTCATGTTTGTCTTCTACTCGTTCGAAATTTTTTTTTTTACATACTTATTTTCAACCATACATTCACGATATAAAATATTGTACACGTAAATGCAAAAAAAAATTCTACTTTTTAATTACGCATTCTACAAATATTACATATTCAAAACAATGTAAAAAAAAAAGACCACCAAATAGGAACTTAAGAATATCTCCAAGAGACTCCATTTAAAGAGAATATTTTACAATTAAGAGATCATCAATAAATTTAGAGAGCAAAATTTTAAATATTTCAATTGACTCTTTATATTTAACACTTAATCTCAGGAATATTTATCGTTTTTCTCTATCTTTTATTTTCGCTAACTTTCCTCTAAATTATTATATTATTTTTTTCATTAAAAATTGAAATACTTTGAATACATTTATAGATACTGGATTTGGCTCTTCAAATTTGGAGAGTCAAACTCACTCTCTAAATCAAAATGTTAATTTAAATAATATCTTAAAGCATAATTTTAAGAGTTAACTCTTTAGAATAGAGAGCATATTATATTTAAAGGATCTCTTGAAAATGCTTTAAGATCGAAAAAATTAGGATCAACTTAACCTTTCAACTTATATGGTGTTTAGTTTTATACTTTCAAAAGTGAAATTCTAGATCCTCAAGCTATTTAAACATGAGAATTTGAGTAATCACATGTAGATGTTGAGATTACACGTGAATTAATACTAGAAGGCAAAATCGTCCACTTAAGCCCTAGGTTCTTGATAAATTTTTAAAAAGTTAGGGTAATTGTATTTCAAAGCACACTAAAAGAATATTTGAACAAAAATTGTTATCAATAAAAGTGTGTCACGTGTAGGGATGTAAACAAGTCGGGTCGAGCCAACTCGCGAGTCGAAAACTACAACTCGTGTGCAGCCCGAGCAAAAAATGGCTCAAGCTTTTTTAGTCCGAGTCGAGCCGAAGTTCAATAAAAAAATTGAGGCTTGGCTCAAGCTTTAGACTCGGGCCTTACTGAGTCGAATCGACTCGTTATTTCCTTCTTTTTTAGGATAGGCGGCGAGCTGCTTCAAGCGACTTGTTTCAAGCAGATGCCTGCGAGGCAACCCTGCAGCAGACCGCCTCAGGCCAACTCGGGCTCGAGCCGTCATTTGAAAGAGAAGTTTTACCAAAGCCTTGGCTTGGTTCCATCGAGCCGCGAGTCGAGCCGAGTTAAATTTTTTATGGGTCGAGCCGCGGACCGTCTGAGCCGACGAACCGAATTGACATCTCTAATCATGTATGCTAAAGAATAGAAGTATAAAGGTCAAAAATGTGATAAAAAGGTTAAGGACATAAATTCAATAATTTTAAAAGTTGTGGGACCCTAATTACAATTTTATTGTGGTGTATCAAACAAAAATCGTGGTCTAATATAGTTATCTAAAAAGTTATTATAAAAGAATATGAACCATCTGAGTGGATTTTGAAAAGCAGCAAAATGGTAATTTCACAGATTATGATTTAGTTTATGGTAATTATGTTTACACTGCAATTTTTATTAGTTGCACTTAATGTCCTCAACATTTTCACATGGCAACACTTATGATCCTAAATTTTTTTCAGTTGAATTTTCATCTCTAACCATCCATTAATGAGCACATCTCATACTTGATTATGATTTTCATCTAAACATTTTGTTTGCATGTTTTGAACAAGGAAAAATATTTTTCGCATTTTTTTATATATTTTCTTTTAAAAATATGATGGGGAAAAAAGTTATTTTACACCATTCGACATACTTTATTTATGGACATAAATTGTTGTCAGAGATAGGATGGATAAATTAATGGGTAAATAGCACATAACGTCCTCATATTTCATTATTATTGTGGAAAACGTCATTATTTCTTTTTTTTTGGCATTTTTACCATTATTTCCACTTTTAATTGAGCAAAAGATAATTTTCATCCATTTTTTCAATTAAAGGTTGTGAGATGACGAATATAATCTTCTGTTTAAAAAAAAGAAAAAAGAAAAAACTAATTGCAGTCATAATCTAATTTTTTTTTTAAAAAAATACAAATAATTCCCAAATAAATTATTAAAAGAGTAATTAGCATATAATGTTTCATACTTTTTACTATTACTGTGAAAAATATCAATACCTTTCATTTTCTGACATTTTCATCCTTAATTACAAATATGATTGTGCAAATTATCATTTCTATCAATTTTCATTCAATTTCTCAATTAAAGTTATGAAATGACGAATATACCCTCATATTTAAATAAAAAAGAAAAATACACAAAATTAATTCTTTTTATTTCTAATCTTTTAATAATATATTTGGGAGTCGTTTACACATTTTTTTTAAAAAATAAATTTTAATTTTTTAATAATTTATTTATGACTCATTTACACTTTTTATTTTTATTTTTAAATTTAATAATTTATTTGGTTAAGTGACGTAAAAGTCGCATGTGATTTCAAAGCCCATAGAGCTCAAATTGATAGCTTCCTCAACGAGTAGAAATCTTGATTCACAATTAAATAAGATGAAAGTTGAAGCCTGGGGACGGTTTAGGCTCCAATAATTTTTCCCTTCATGGTTGAGCTTGATTATTATATATTAGTGCTAGAGGGAAAGAAACGAAACTCAATATATAAAAGCAGCTCATTGGCCAAAGTGCTTTAATTAAAATGATGCTTTCCTCTGCTTAAGGTAAACAAAATAGCTTGAGAAAAAAATAAATAAATAAATTGAAAGCTCCTTTTAATCAGATGCATACCTTCACAAAAGCAGACATCTGATTCCAGTAGAGAGAGATATAGAGAGAGAATCACCATGTCTGACTTGGAGTTTATTCTCTTTCTTCTGGGTTTGGCTCTTCTTATTATCCTTAACCTATATAGAAGAAAACAAAATTACTCTTTGAATCTTCCACCAGGCAACATGGGTTGGCCTTTTCTTGGTGAAACCATTGCTTATTTGAAGCCATATACTGCTACTACAATAGGAAAATTCATGGAGGAACATATTTCCAGGTAAATAATTCATTAATCCTCATAAACCCTGCATAAATGTATATAAATTCTCAAGCTGACATTCGAATTTTGATTTTAGATATGGAAAAATCTACAAATCCCATTTATTCGGTGAGCCGACGATAGTATCGGCCGATGCAGGGCTGAATAGATTCATTCTACAGAATGAAGGCAAATTGTTTGAATGCAGTTATCCCAGAAGCATTGGAGGAATTCTTGGAAAATGGTCTATGCTTGTTTTAGTTGGTGACATGCATAGAGATATGAGGACTATTTCTCTCAATTTCTTGAGCAATGCCAGGCTCAGAACTCATCTTCTAAAGGAAGTTGAAAAGCATACTTTGCTGGTTGTGGATACCTGGATTGAGAATTCCACTATCTGTGCGCAGGATGAAGCCAAAAAGGTACGGAAAACGGCTCGTTTGAGAGGATCAATCTTAGAAACGACTTTTCATTTGAGCTTTTGATGGATTTTTCTTTTTCTTTCTTTGCAGTTTACATTCAACTTGATGGCTGAGCACATAATGAGTTTGAAGCCTGGAAAACCAGAGACTGAACAGTTGAAAAAAGAGTACATAACATTCATGAAAGGAGTGGTTTCTGCTCCTTTGAATTTTCCTGGAACTGCATACAGAAAGGCTCTAAAGGTAAAATTATGATGCCCGTATTTATATTTTTAACTAATTACTTGTTCTAATTTTGATTATTTTCGCTTTTTCTGTGTACAGTCTCGATCAATAATCCTTAAATTTATCGAGCAAAAAATGGAGGAAAGGGTGAAGAAAAAGACTGAAGATAATGATCAAAATGAATTACTGGGATGGGTTCTGAAGAATTCCAATCTTTCAAAGGAGCAAATTCTTGATTTGGTGCTGAGTTTATTATTTGCTGGCCATGAAACCTCCTCTGTGGCAATAGCTTTGTGCATTTACTTCTTGCAAGGGTGTCCCACTGCTGTTCAGCAATTAGAAGTGAAAAATCAACTTATCTTTGCTTTTATTATAAGTTGTTCCAATCCTGTTATTAATTATGTACTTTTTTTTCTGTTTATGTGACTTCAGGAAGAGCACAGAGAAATATCTAAAGCAAAGATGGAATTAGGGGAGACAGAATTGAGCTGGGATGATTACAAGAAAATGGAATTCACACAATGTGTAATGTTTCTACCTTTCCCCTTAATTTAATACTTTTAGCCATCCTTAAAAGCAATTTACTTTTTTTGAAGTATAAGTTACTTTTAAGTACAAATTAAATATTTTGTAAGCATAATATATAAATAATTATTAACAGGTTATAAGTGAGACATTAAGGCTGGGGAATGTGGTGAGATTTCTTCACAGAAAAGCAATAAAAAATGTAACATATAAAGGTATGATTATTGACTTGTAAAATAAATATATTATATGGAAAAATCAGAAAAAAAATTAATTAAAATGATTTATTATTGTTTTTATTATGAAAAAGGTTATGACATTCCATGTGGGTGGAAAGTACTGCCGGTGATTGCAGCCGTGCATTTAGATCCTGCACTTTTTGACCAACCTTGGCACTTCAATCCATGGAGATGGTTGCAGGTTCGTCCTTTTATCACTTCAAACCCCTACATTTTTGCTCTGACTCAATCTTCTTTTTTCTCTATCATATTCAATTAGGGTAATGCAATAAATGAATTATATTATCTTTCTTGCTTAAAACCCGAAAAAGGGATCAAATTGTTCGTTGTCTAAGATCGAACTCTAATATCATCTTATATTGAGTTTTCTAGCCTGTATAGTTAAAACCCTTACGCGTCTAGTATATTTTATATTGAATTGTGTAGAGTCGGATAAATTAATAAGATATTTGTATGTAGCCTAGATGAGTCAAAAATTTGTTGATCATGTATGAATAGCCATGAAATGTACAAAATATCATAGTGGACAGTGAGAAGTACAAAAGAAGGGTCTCAAGTTCAAAATAGCAATGACTTCTACTCTTGAAGTTGGGTCAATTCTGGTCTGATAGTATGTAAAGCTGTTCTTTGCATCCTTGGATTGTTAAAAATACCTAAAAAGACAGTTGTCCAAACTTTATAATACTAAAATAAGAAGTTTAATTGGAAAGGGGGTAGAGAAAGAGATGCTATCCCACCAATCCCCAAAGTAACTATGAATAAACAATTATTTAAGATAGAAAATTAAGCCCTTTCTTGAGGCCCATTTTTGGGTCAATATATATTTTAAAATAGTATTCTGTTGGAGAAGGTATGGTTAAAAAGTAAGAAAAAATTTTGAATTTACGTGTAAAATTATTTCATATGAGAATTTGTTGTTGAAAATAAAATTTGAAAAAATGAGTTTTTGAAAAAATTGGTACCAAACTTAATAATATTCTACATATACAATATCTTCAACATATAATGGTTTAAAGTGGTAAAATGGGTTCATGTACAATGAGCATCACATGATCGTCACTTCTCGATAGGAAAAATTAATGTCTTAAATAACTAAGATTGCGGTTCAAGTTATGTTGAACTTTATTTTAAATTGGTCATATAATCAAGAAACTTTCCAATATCTTAAAAAATTTAATAAAACATCCATCGAGTACAAAGAATCCCATGTAGTAGTACAAGAAATTCATATGGAAAAATAAACTTTAGTCAAATTATCTCATTAAAAAAAATGAATAGTGGAAATGATATTTCAGCGCAGGATAACTGGGCCCATTTTATGAACTGTCTTGATCAATCAACAGATGTTTGCAAACCCGTACAGATTAAAATATTTGTGAGATGAGATGAAAATCTTTCCTCCACTCTCTCTGTCGTCTCGTGCGTGGCCCGAAGCCCGATGTTGAGCTTATGAATCATTAAAGTTCCCATGTGGATTGTGGGGTTGCACGTGCACATGCACGAGTGCTTTTCATTATGGAGGACCTCGCCCTTTCTTGCTCCAACCAATTTTTTTCTCCTCTCTCTTTTTTTATCTTTCTCTTTCTTCATAGATAGAGATACTTGTCTGTCTCTAACATTTGACCTAACACATTCCCTTATATAATGAAATAAATCTCGATAAAAAGGTGTTTATATAACATCCGGATACTTTCATACCTTAGATTAGATATGATCATATCGACGGACTGACTTAGAATGCCCGCTTTTGAATAAATCTCGATAAGGTCTTCCGTGAATTGATCAGAAATGTCTCATTTTGAATAAATCCCCGATAAAGATATTTCTTTATCGAACATAATAGAATAGAACTAATATTTTTTTCCAAAAGTCTTTCCCTGGTTAAGTTCGGTGGATTATACTTATAGATATCATTGAACCGGATAATCGAGAAATATTATCATGTGTTTGTTCTTTATTTAAATAAAATTGTGCCACTTGCCTCCTTTTAAGGAATAATGGCAACACATCGAATAACCACATAATTGAATGTGTTGTGCCGTGTCGTTGTTGGTGCAGAATAATACTCGCGGAAGTCAAAATGCGACAACAACTAGTAATAATTTCATGCCATTTGGTGGAGGACCACGACTTTGCGCAGGGACAGAGCTGGCCAAACTGGAGATGGCTGTATTCATACACTATCTAGTCCTCAATTTCCGTTGGAAATTAGCCGATACGGACAAAGCATTAGCATTTCCATTTGTCGATTTCCCCAAAGGCTTACCCATTAGAGTTCAACGTCATGCTTTATAATTGAGATAAAATCGTCCATAAAATTTAGAAAACGAAATGTGTGATGGATAAATGGAACAAAATCATGTTTTCCGATTTCAGAAAATGAAATTTTATTGGATTTTAATGGAACGTCTTTGAGCTCACATGACTTTGAGGGAGAAAGGCATTTGCCACAAATTATATTAGGACCACATATATCTATATATTTTCATTCTTCTGTGTAAATTGTATCCTTTTCTTTGATTTTGTAAGTGAAATGCACAATTAATTATTCTTATGTAATGTGATTTTGTATCAATGTTGGTACTTTTTTTCTTCTTATGATTAACTTTAGAGTGTACAAATTAAATACAACTGTGATTAATGAGAACTTATAGCAATAAGAGAGAAAATCTTGGCATCTTGTTGTGGTAAGTTTCATAACCAAAATACCCAATTGAGAGTTTCATTTACGCTAAATAGATAAAGTCATGTTTAACTAATACTTAATACGTGGAAATTGATCGATTTTTCGAGTATCTTCATTGATAAAGTTGATATTCGCATCACTTTAGTCATTATCTTGGAGAAATATCCACTTAAGTTGACTTATCTCATGCAAAATAAATAATAAAATCTCTAATGAATGTGTAGTTTGCTATTAGATATCGATTTTTCCAGTTATTCAATACAATAATACGATGAATGTCGAGATTAATGAAGCCATTTTTTCACTATTGATTGATGTTGTGTAATACGTAGTAATATGTATTAACTTGTATACTTTTGAAAAATAATATTCATTTCCTGTACGGATAAAAAATAGAACCGATTAATCTTAAATCAAATAGTTTGATATCGTTTTAACATTGAGTGTTTGAGCTACATTATTTTAGAAGAATGTATTCTGAAATAGTAAATTGATAGAGAATTTGTAGTTGAAAAAGAAAGAAAAGTTATTGATGTGATGGAAAATATTATTTTATTGAAGAATGTGTGGTTGAAAATGAGTAGAAAAAGGAAAATGAAAATTTTAATGTATACGAAGCCAGCCTAAAGAATACCCTCTCTTCTCAAAAAGCGTGTCCACAAAGACATATTTATGGTGGCACACACCCCAAAGGAATTAAATAGCCCCTTAAGCTCGATTTTCTCTTGCTTTGAACTCCTTGAATCATTTAAGACCATAGTAATTATACATAATTTATTATTTTCTTCGTAGCATTGTGGACGTTTTAGTCTTGTCTTTAGTTGTAGGATTCTGCCCTAGTTGTTTACTCTTTAATTACTTTTCATTGATATTTTGCTCTGTCTTTGAATTTGAGTATACTAACGAAAATTCGGAGATTTTTCTTCAACCTCAAAATCACAAACTTTTTTTTTACACAAATAATTATGTGAGATTGAGTTTGTTCTTGTTTACATTTCTATATACGTCATAATTCGAGACTCAAACATAATGTGTAATTCAAGCTCCACTGAACTCTACTTTTGTTCCGTAAATCACAGCCTATGAGACTAAAAGTTCAAGATGAACAATTATTGAAGTACTTGTTTTGATAACCAAGACAATCAATCTATTGTCTAACCCTTATTGCACACCCTAATTAGAATGGAACATATAATGACCATTTACTTCTTTCAACTTTTTTCTTTCTTTTAAATCCCATTTCCTCAATTTGACCGTCGTGATCACATCACATATTTAATTTTAATAAAATTTTCACTAAATTAGTGTCTCGAATTATTCCAAGTGTAAAAAATAATTAAGATGTTAGTCCACTAACATTAGGCAACACACTCTTTACGTTGATGTGTGATACAACTCAACTTGTCATAGTATCCAAAATACCAATTTTTTTTTCCACAATTTACATCTTAACCTCGATCGTGGGTATCTAACACGTAAAATTGTCAAGGGGTCCTCTTTGCTACCTATGTGTTAGAATTTAATCTAGTTGCAATACAGTAAAGTACATAAATAAAATTTATCGACCGATCAAGTCTCGTGACAACACGATATCCTAAAACGAAATTGCCCGTCGATAACTGCTGCGATCTCTGTGGACAATCACTTCCAGGATACAACGATCAAATGAACCAATTGTGCAGCAATCACAAATGGTTTTCAGAACTCTCAAGTGTACTCCAAAAATATGTAAAATTGAGTATAATATTTTTTACTGAATAGGAAGAAACAATATCGTTTTTTGTTATTATTTCTAATGCCCAGATGTGTGTTTATATAGGCAAAAAATTGATATAACTCTCTACACCATGATCTAGTATTATATGCAGGTTTTATGGTTAGTGATAATGGGCTGTTAATATTGAGGCAGTTAAAAACGGTCATATTTTACTGGTTAGTTGACCCATTAAATAATTCCAAAAATGATTAAAAAAATAAATATTATTTTTAGAATCAACAAGTTCCAACCAAAGACTTTTAATATAATGCGTGAGGCGTGACTCGAACCCCCGACCTCTCACACAAATTCCACATTTTTCACTAGTTGGACACTTCACTTGAATTAATTATTTCTTTCACATATTATATTTATTATATAAATATCTAACACTATGTCACCTATCCCTTTCAAATCTTTAAATTGATTTTGGAGCCCACTCCAAATTAATTCTTCCTGTCGAGTGTGGCCGCCTCAGCAAGTGGCAATGCTACAATTTGATCCTTCTTACTATAGAGCATATGAGGCCACCTAAACTTATATAGTGCATTAAGACTCTACTACTAATAAAAATAGTCAATAAAATAAGTAACTTATAATTAAACAAAAAGAATATTTAAAGTAACTTTTACTTCTTTCTAGACTTAGCCAAATACAAAACTAATATTTGAAGGATGATTGACTGTAATACTAACACGTGTCTTATTTATAAAAATAAGTTGAAATCTTGTTTATGATCCTAGTCAATTCTGTCTAGCATTGAATATTAAAAATATCTTGCAAACATAAAATATTTATCTTATAACTTTAATATATTTGAGGACAAGATTCTTATATGGACGTTTATATTGGCATTACGGTTTTCATTTATATTACACTAAATTTAATTGTAAAGAAGGTCATCAACTTTTGTTCATTGTCAAACTTATGTTCTCAACTTTTTTATTTGTCGCACTCTTATCATCAACTTTTTTATTAATTAGCACATCTTGTCTTTGATAATAGTTTGTATTTAACTATCACTTTAGCGTGGTTTGAAATGAGTGAAATATTTTGTCGATGTTTTGTATTTGTTGTTTTCTTTGCTTATGTAAAAAAAAAGCAAATGAGTATTTTTATGCTCTCGTAACAATTTTTTTTACAAAAAAATCATTAAAGACACTGCTAATTAATAAAAGTTTGAGAATAGGAATATGATGAGAAGAAAGTTGAAGACATACATCAATGAGAAAAGATTGATGACCTTTAATGTAATTAAAATTTGGTGGAAAAAAAACAAAAATTATGATTTCAATATAATCAACCTTCTTATATAATCTCTTGGTGAGATTGTTATGAAATTTGTCTAAAATATGTGATCTTATAACTTAATCAAGGGTAAAATCTCAAGGTATATCCTCTGCTCGACCCCTTACTCTGTTAACTAATGAAGAAATATCTATTTTAAGAAAAATTGAAAAGAAAACTCTTTCATTTTTTCTACTATTTCATTCTTAAAATAAAATTAAAAAATGAAGTAATTATTGCACCAATTTTTACTTGCATCCACTTGAATTGTGCATGATACTAAATGATGCAAACCCCATTAATCATATTTTTCAAAGTAGTCCCACTCAAGATGAAAATCGCGTAGATGAAGTGGTCCTGAGAATGCAAAACATTCTACATTACTGATAGTTTATTTGTGAAAATGTATGTATAGTAAAAAATGCATCGCACCTAAACTCGAGTCAAGTTCATTGTTGGTACATTTGACTTGCAATATGTTGAGTTTGAGTTGTCATAATTTAGACTCTGCCTTCAACTTTTTTTTTTTTTAATTATAAAGTCGTACTTTCACGCACGATGATAAATCGAATTATATACATCGTTCTTTGTAATATTATATAACCTTTTCGAGGCATAGCGCTTATTTGACATGTCACATTTGACGCACGTGAGTGGATTGACAAGTTTCGATAATTTTTTTTAATAAGATAATAAGAATTAATTAAAATATTATAAGATAAATCACACGATCAAGTTCGCTTGATATTGCAAATGGTGTAATAGTACAGTAATTTAGTCAAGTCCATGACAAGTTCGTTTGCGAGCAGCAATAAACAAATAGTGTTTAATCCCTGTTCTACCCTTTAAAGAACAAGTAACTTTATTTATCTTCACCAATGATGATCACTAAGTAAATATGATATTAAACATTAATAAGATTGATCTTATATCGACACATTCAATTAATTTTATCATATGATGACCATCCCAAGCATTATTCTTAAAAGTCAAATGCAAATACAAATTGGTTTGTCTATCGTCCAATGTGCTTTAATATTATTTATGAATGGAAAATGTTTACATAAGCAAACATGACATAGGATGATTGAAAGTGTCTTGGGCAGATGCATAGCACTGTTCTTCATTATAACATTTTTACTTCTTTTATGAATTTTGTGTTCTCAAAACTCTCAATGGTTTTAAGACTTTAGATGAACCTAGATTCGTATCAGGATGTGGAAACAGTAAATTTCAATATTTCATAACCTCGGCCAAGTTTGTGTTGTTCTGATGTGTATATGATAGCAAGAAAATGTTGTTAATGTAATCAAACGAACAAAGTTTTAACCCACAGAAGCATAGTTAAAACACAATATTTAAGACGTTGGAAAAAATTACAGTATAATAACTATAAGGGTCCGTTTGATTGTAAGGGTGGAAAGAAAATGAATTCTAGGGAAAGTAAAGGTCTGTTTTCTTTACTGTTTTCAAATCGTTTTCTGTTGTCGATTTTTCAAAACAGTGAAAATGCGTTTTCTTTCTCATTTTCAAAAACGCGTTTTTGAAAATGAGTTAAAAATTTACAAAGAAAACACAAAACGACAAAACACAAAACTGAAACACAAAGAGAACATCCCCTAATTGCCTAGAACTAGTTTTCCAGGGAATTGTTAATTAAGTGTGTTTGTTTAATATAATTTTCCACCCGGAAAATTTTTGAAATTTTGGATCTTTTTGTTCACGTTTGGCTTTATTTCACATGAAAATTGTCCATTAAAGTTGATTTTTTTTTTTTTTTACAATTGGTTATGAAATTTGTTACCATTGCCAAAAAATACAAAAAAAAAAAAAAAATTGCGCAAAAACTATTTTTTCATCAAAGTTTAGTATTCGTTTAGCTTCATTTTACATGGAAATTGTCCATTAAAGTGAATTTTTTTTTAACAATTGGCTATGAAAATTATTTTCATTGCAATAAAAAAAGAAATCTGCCAGAAACTGGAATTCATTTTTCCCAACATTTAGTTGGGAAAATGAATTCCTCAAAACCATGGAAAATAGGCGCGTGCCAAATTTTTCCAATCAAACATGTTCAAAAGTGGAAAATGAAATTCATTTTCCCTAGAAAATAAGGCCAATCAAACATGGCCTAAATGAAAACCAAAATTAATAAGTAGAAGAAGTATGAAATGATAATCCGAGGCACGTGATGACACTTTTTTCTTAAGACAATATTGCCCCTCTACGGTGCTCACGGTTGTCGGCACTGTCTCCCAAGATACAACAGATTCAATTCTTATAGTAGCAGCACTTCAAACCACAAGATAATGGCGAACGTGACGAAATTCACTCTCTACAAGGAAAACGGTTTTGGAATGAATTTTGGAGAGGTTTTGCAAGATATTTTATAAATGCACAATGCACATATGATATGGAACGCAAAAAGCACGTCCAAGGGGTCCAATATATAGAAGATGAGTGGTTTTGAATGAAAAGTCGCGCCCCAAGCTCAGTAACTCTTGTTAAAAGTCGCACCATTCATTGTCACTATCCTGTTACCATCGCCTCGCTCGAGCAATAAAAACAGTGACTTTTTCGCTAGCATGTGGCTGGGCTATCGCTCGAGCAACAGCTAAGCCACAACCTTAGTCAATTTTTTAGATAGCTTTCTCTATTTTCTCCCCAACTTTGGACTGCAATTTCTCATTAATTCGGAATTGGTTTTGAGATTTCCAAATATACCAAACGATCTATTCGACAAGTAGAATAAGTTGGTCTATTTATTTTTGTAATTTGACCATCGAATCAAGTCCAAATACTTGACCGAAGTTGACACGAAAGTCACTTTTTTTAAGTTTTGGTTTTATCACTTAACCAAATTTCAATATTTCAAAACCAAATTCGAACATGCATATGCAATGCGAAAACATGATGCATTGTAAAGAGGGAGCGGAAAAACACTACATGAGGCGAGGTAGCTTGAGGGTTTGAATCTTCCTTAGTGAAATACTATAGGACTTACTCGGCTAATTGGTGAACGCGATTATCTTGAACCATTTAGCCTTTAGTGTAAGCCAAGACAACAGTACTCACACAGATGGCTTCCATATTCCGTTCATAGTTCTCATGACTTGGTTCATTTTGGCCCCGAACTCTCTTGGGTTTCATAAGTGTTTAGAGAATTTAAGCCTTGAATAATTCTCATTGAAGCGACCCCACTTCACACTTATATAGGTGTCCTCCTATAAAGAATATCTTGCTCTACTCCACTTGACTTAATCAAGCTATAAGAATCATTAAAAGAGTATCTTAACTTCAAACATTCTGTAGAAAGCACTTTAATATCCTAGGAATAAGTTAGGAAATAATTTCCTAAGTGCTTAGTGGAATCCTCATAACTTGTTCATTTGAACCAAGGTCTTGTGATCTCCAATCAACAAGGTAGGGTTACCATCACCAGGATTCTAACGTAGTAGGCTTTAATCACATTTCTCTCGATAGACAACGTAATTGATCTCTTGGCAAACCTTTCGTAAGTGGATCGGCAACGTTTTCCTTTAATTTCACATTATTTATGGAGATGATTTCATTCGAGATCAGTTGTTTAATGTTATTGTGTATACGTCGTATATGTATAGACTTACCATTATACATGCTGCTTCTAGCCCTTCCAATAACCGATTGACTATCACAGTGTGTACTAATCGCAGGTACCGCCTTAGGCCAACATGGAACATCTTCCAAAAAATTACGAAGTCATTCTGCTTGTTCTCTAACTTTGTCCAAAGCAATGAACTCCGATTCCATCGTTGATTGAGCTATACACGTTTGCTTTGTCGATTTTCATGAGATAGCAGCTCCTTCTAGAGTAAATACATAACCACTAGTGGACTTGGAATCCTTCATGTCGGATATCCAATTCGCATCATAATATCCTTCCAATACTACAGGATATCTTGTAAAGTGTAATCCATAGGTTAAGGTATACTTCAAATACCTAAGAGCCCTTATCAAAGCCTTCCAATGATCATGGATTGGATTACTTGCGAATCTACTAAGTTTATTCACAATATACGCAATATCTGGCCGAGTGCAGTTCGCAATATACATTAAACTACCAATCACTTGTGAATACCTTAGTTGTGACACATATTCCCCCATATTTTTGACCAAATATACACTTGTATCAATGGGGGCTTTCACTGGACTTTCCTCAAGCACATTAAACTTCTCAAGTATCTTCTCAATGTAGTGAGATTGGGAAAGTACAATTTCTTTCGATATTCTAGAGATCTTAATCCCTAGTATCACATCAGCCACACCCATGTCTTTCATGTCGAAATGTTTCGTTAGCATTTTCTTGGTGTTTAGCAAGATTTCATAACTATTGTAGATTATCAACATGTCGTCTACATAAAGACATACAATCATAAGGCATTTGGTGTATGTTTTACATATACACACTTGTCACACTCATTGATTTTGAATCTGTTTAACATCGTTTTGTCAAACTTCTAGTGCCATTGTTTATGAGCTTGTTTTAATCCATACAAGGATTTAACGAGTTTACAAACCTTATGTTTGTTATTAGGAGAAATGAACCTTTCAGGTTGTTCAATGTATATCTCATCTTCTAACTCACCATTTAATAATATTGTTTTACATCCATTTGATGAATCTCAAGGTTATGTATTTCCGCAATTGCAATTAGTAACCTTATCGAAGTTTGTTTTGATATTCCAAATACATCACGATGATCTACTCGACGAGTAGAACAAGTTGGTCTATTTACTTTTGTAATTTGACCATGAGATCAAGTCAGAATATTTGGTTGAAGTTGACACGAAAGTCACTTTTTCGAAGTTTTGGTTTTATCATTTAACCAAATTTCAATCTTTCAAAACCAAATTCCAACGGTTTGAATCAGAAAAAATCTACAAACTAAGTTAATTTTGTAGGAGAGGCAGATGGAGAAGGATTACTAGAAAGTGGGGGTCTAGTTATATTCTCTCTCGTCAACTTGATCTTTCTTCAGCTGTTTAGCAATAATTTTGACGTATCAATACTAGCACGGTTATTAACCCCACTCGAACATTGATCTTGCTAAGCCATCGAATCACCAAATTATTGGTCGAATCAGCAGATCAATGTTTATACTTTAGAAGTTCTAAAAATTATAAGTTAAACTCCATGATTGTTAATTATTCTTATATAATGACTGAATTGGTTCTTGCGGTTCAATCTTGAGCCGATTGTCAAATATTCCTTATATAATGATCAGACCAGATTAGAGTCTGATTCATCAATTTTTTGGTTGGACTATCTAATCCGATTCAATTTAATCACTATGCATATATTTATTGATTGGGTGCTATGCTTTCTCAAATGATGGTTACCACTTCCTACTTCCATTTTTGGTAGGGGTGGACAACGAATCAGAGTCAACCAAATTAATTCAGAACTGTTTGATTCAGTTTGGTTCCACTTTAATTTTAAATAGTTCTGGTTGCTGGAACCAAGAATCGATCTTTTTTTTTTTTTTTCAAATCTAGCGTTTAAAACAAAGAATTGGAGAAATTTTTTTTTTTTTTTTAATTCCGATTCTAATATCTAGAACCAAGAATCGAATATTGGTTCAAACACAATTTTTTTTTTTTTTTTGTATTTGTTAATTTGGCAAATGATTTTTATCAACAATATCCAATATGAAAATGAAATGTTTCATTTGCGTTGAATGAGGTTTATTATTTTTATTTTGGATTTGTGTGTCAAATATTAGGGATAGAATTATATACTCTAATTTGCATTAATTGTTTAGAAATTTTGGTTATGGAACCAAATTCTGATTCGACTTCGTAATTCCTAATGGAACCAATAGAAGAAAAACATTAGTTCTCGATTCAATTCCAGTTCTTTTTTTGCATCGAAGACATCTGATATCAATGAATAGTGTTGCCCGTTCTTAGTGTGTGTGTATAAAATGAGGACAAATAATAAATATTTTTTGAAAATGTAAAATAGAGATCTAAAAATACTAAAATAGAGAGTTTGTTGAAATGTGTCAAAAAATTTACTTCTTAAATTTAAAGATGCTTTATGTAAAATATATTTTTTATTTGATTGTGCTACATGTATATAATGATACACATGATGTGATGAGATATGATTGAGTACGAATTTCTTCAATCGAATAAAAAAAATTCTCTCTCTTTTTGACACATCATCTGTAAACTATTATGTAACTCCGTTATGTACAATTAACACTATTCTTTTTTATTTAAAGAAAACAAAAAAAGAGTCTTTTGGATGCTCTCTTAGTCTTGGTAGTTTTTCTAAAATTTTGCGATTCAAGGGATGAAGTGTATAAGTGGGCCAGATGATGGATTTGTTCAGACCAGTTGTATCTCAGTGATGCTAATTGATCCATCCTAGCCAGTGTTCCTTCTGCTGATCCGTTGTGGATTCCCTCCCCTTTAGCCCAAGCTTTCAATCAGCCCTATGCTTAGGCCTTACCATTGCCACAATCCAGGTTTATTAGGCCTGCTCATTCTTTCTCCTAATAGAAAAGCCCATTTCTCTTGTCCATAGAAGAGCTCTCTGCCCTTGAGACCTTCAGTTCTTTCAAGATTAACAATATGGAGGAATACATAATTGCAAAGATTTCAATATACACTTTCAAAAATATGAAAATTGTCAAAAAGTTTCAAAAATCAGATTAATAGATCAAGGTCGTAAATGTCACATAATTATGATCACGGTCACAAAAATACAACTTGTGAGTCACAATTACAAATTTAATATATATTTTTTAAATTATATATTATTTATTGATCACAAATTATTCATTTATCGGTTGTCTATTTGATATTGGTCATGATTTTTCACTTTATTGGTCACAAAGCTCTTCACGCCCCTTAACCACCACCACCTTCTTTTTACGCCAACAACTCCCATGGTTAGTGAACTCTGCCACTATCGGCCACCTCATTTGTCGCTAACAAGCCCTACCTGACGTAACAACCTACCACACTCATCGTCAACCAAGACCAACTACTACCTCTTGTTAGCCATTCACATCGTCTTCCCCAAGATGAAACAGAAAATCAAACCTACGATTGGCTTTCTGCACTTCACACCATCAGCCGCCTCCAACCACTACCTCTCGTGTATTCCTTCACTATCAACCATCGACACCATACCAACAATAAATCTTCTTTTTTCCCACCAACACCAACACTGTCGCTGTAGCTTCGCAGTAGTGCAAGTGACGTTGGAGGATGAAAAGGTGTTGACCGACGTCGGAGAAGAGACGAAGCTGGAGAAGTTCTATGTCTTTTTGTTTGGATAAGAAATGAATTAGCGTTAAATAGGGCTGTAAATGGATAGGATATGCTTATACCCAATCCAATCCGATAATCTAACACATATTTGATTGTTAAATCCATATCCATTTTGCTATGTTATCTGATATCTGATTTGATAATCCGATGCGAAATTAAAGAAACTAGGAAAAAAATAATTTTGTAATTAACTCTTTTTTTTTTTTTCCAATTTTACCAATTCTTAAACGGGTTTAATAGTTATAAATTTTTCAACTTTTCTATGTATTGAATTTGATGATTTTTTTATTCTAAATTTTTTTATTTTCTCATTTATTTATTTATTTTAGTAACAAATAACATGTCATAAAAATATTTTACCAACTCAATTATTTATATCAAATCGGATCGGATTGTTATTGAATCGGATTGACCTATATCCATATTTGATCCATTTAGTTAATGAATTATTGGATTCAGATATTAATCGGATTCGGATCTTAATCGGATTATCGGACTAAGACCCTGAATCCATCTCCCGTTAATTTTATCGAATTCGAATCAAAATTCAATTCATTGACAGCCCCAGTGTTAAGGAGTGGGGTGGTTGGAGTGGATAGGCTATATCTGATTTTGTAAATAATAAATCTAACACTTGATATTTGAAATGATAAATTAAAAACAAGAGCTAGCCCACTCTCGCAAACCTACCCAGAACGTGAACAATTTTGCGGCCCAATTATTGGGCCTGATTTTCCAAAGCACAATACATTCTTTTTAGAGGAAATTAGGCCCAATATCCCATTAATTATAAGTATTTTGATTAATACCTTTTAAACTAACTAAATATTTTAATTAAGTAATAATTACCTCATATCCTACACTATTAGCTAAAACTTCAACCTAAAGTCACCCGATAGAAACCCACTCATTCTCTCTAAAAACGTTCCCACTCCATAGGTGATTTCCCGAACTCCCGAAAACCTCAACATGAAATCTCTGTTTCCTACCGTTTTGGATCGATTTCGTCTCGACCTTCCTCCATCTTCGTTCCTCTTTGGATTTCTCCTTTTCATTTCGTGAAGATCTTAAACTCTAACCCTGAAAACTCCAGATAGTCGAAACTCTAACATGTTCCGATCAAAATCCAGAAATTTGAGTTTGATTCCAACTTATTCACTTTGGTGCCAACGCCGACTCTTGTTTCTACAATAATCGGAGAAAAGTGGGTTGAAGAAGAAAAAAATATTAATGAAGAACTATCTTCAAAGAAGAAAAACAAAATTTCTTTTGTATCTTATAAACCCAAGGTAGCATTAATTGCAAGAGAGGAGTATTAATTCAGTTTCCCCTCTTGCGTATATGTTTTAATTTTAGTTCCTTGCTGGGAAATTGACTTTCTAGTTTTGATATTTCGTATGTGATGTTATGCCTTTTAGAAATTTTCACAGCTTCCAAGTTGCCATTTGGTTTGTGTAAACAAAAGTAATAGAATAAAATTTAGCGTGGAAGTTATGGCCCTGTTAGTAGAAGTTGGAAAGCAATGTTGCTATAAATGATTATTTATTTCCTCTACCTTCTTGAACTTAATAATACGTGAAAATTTCTTTTTACGTCTTTAGTCATTCTAAAATTTACATAAGTTTGTAAACTGCCTTGGTAACTTTTGTAAGCATTGCTTGTTCTTGCTCGTGTGCTTGAAGCTTAAGAGGAACTATAGAAAGAAATGATGATGAATGCAATTATGTTTGCATCTGTGACATGGAAAATGAAAGTGATGTTAGGCTTTATTTGATTGAGCCCATTTTCCATGGAAAATGGAAACACACATTTATAGTGTTTGATAGACTTTATTTTCCTAGAAAATGTTTTCCTCCCCCAGCAGCCACGCTCCTATTTTCCAGCCAATTGAGGAATTGGTTTTCTTTAGGTTTTGGTGGGAATTCTGTTTTCCAACTTTTTTTTTTTTTTTTTTTT